>WSXT02138169.1:0-10541 GCA_011762715.2 Neuroterus valhalla
ACCTCAGGGGTGTTTAACCTCAGGGGCCTTTCCTCTATCCGCAACCTGAGGACGCGCTACGTAGTGGTGATAGGTACTCACCAAGTAGAAAAAATGAAATTAAGAATAAAAATTGAATTTCTATAAAAGCTACAGAACATGTCAAAAAAATGAAGGAACAAAATTTCTCTATGGCTTAGGACAAACTTTGATCGAGTGCGCCGCATAAGACGCGCGATGTGAATGTATGCGTGAAAGCCGGAAAAGCTTCAACAAAAGAGAATTCACACTCATCAAATTAATGAGAGAATTCACATTCATCACGCTACGCGCTGGGCGCGTAGCGTGAGGCAAATTTGTAATCGAGCGCGGAGTGCGAGGTGAGATTACCATCGAGAGCGAAGCGCGAGATCCAAAAGACGTGCGCATTAGGCGCGCCCAAACTTGCGAGTGAAGCAAGCCGCGCGCGAAGCGCGAGGCCAGAATGTGCCCACGCAGCGGACAGATTCGTTTTCATTATTTTTTGTGCTATCAAAATTGAAATTTTCGATTTTTTGAGAGAATTAAGAAAGTTGTTTTTACGATCTTGTAGGGTTCCCGAGAAGAAATATTTTTTCTCTCTGACACTCTTTTGAATCTTGCGTTATTTGGCTGAAAATTTTCATTTTCTGTTATATTTTTGCTTTTTGAAAATACCATTGTTCTGGCAATTTTGTTTTTATAGAAAAAAATGATGGGGATGAATAGTTTCACTTTTTACTTGCTTCAAGAAACTGCACTTACGATCTTTGAGTCTTTGAAAAAAAAGTCCAAAAAAGTTTTTTAAATTTTGATTTTCCATCCAAAATAGCTGGCTTACGAACTTGAACTGTCTTTTTGGTCCCTTAAAATGTGTGCCAAGGGGCAATCTAATCCGATTAGTCAATTTTCACATAAAAACCGATACCTTCTCAATATGATGAGAATGTAATAAAAAGATTCATTTTTTGGTCAAACTATGCAAGTGACGGGGAGATATAAATGAACTCAACTTGTGCACTAAAAAAAGATCTGAAAATTTGGTAAAATTAACTTTTTGATAGGACAAGTAGTTCCTGCTTCATTTATGAAAAACCCTATAAAATTAAAAAAAAAATGAACTTTCACACAATTGACAGGAGCTTAGGAATAATCTAAGAGGCACAAGTTCTTTACCAGGAAAAAATCTTTGAACGTATTATGAACTTCTTTAACAGGATATGTAGTTTTCATTTTAATCAGGAAAGATAAAAATAAGAATCAAGTAATAAAATTTTTGAAAGAATGACTAAGGCTAACAGTAAAGATTGATAGGGAGAAGTTATTAACCCAAAAAATATCTGTAAATTTTTTATAATTCTCCCGATTTGATGCATAGTTTTTGTTCCAATCGCTTAAAATGAAATTTAAAAATTGAATTTCTTAAAAGCTACACAACGTATGAAAAAAATTAGTCAACCAAACTTCTTCACCATTCTGGATAATTTTTGATCGAGTGCGCAGCAAGAGACACGCGATGAGAATGCATCCGTCAAAGCCAGAAAAGCTTTAACAAAAGAGAATTCACACTCATCAAATTAAAGTATTCGACATTTTGTTTTTGAGTTTCACAAGCTTTTTATACTACGGTAGGAAGGTACAAAGGCCACTCGCGCGGCTCGAGGTGAGATTACCATCGAGTGCGAAGCACGAGATCCGAAAGACGCGCGCCCTAGGCGCGCTCTAATAAAGCGAAGCGCACGATGAGAATGTGTCCGCGCAGCGAGCAGATTTTTTCTTCTAAATTCACCTCCATTTTGCTGGTTTCCTCTATTCGATGAACTTTATCTTCCTGTTTCGATCCATTTGTTTATATAAATAAGTCTCATTTTTCATCCACTACTCTTTACAAACGACAAATGCAAAAGACATGGATAGAACAGGAAATAGATTGAACATTAAAATACATTCTTGCAAACCACCATTCCTTAAACATTAAATGTGGAGTAAAATTTTGATTGGACTAAAAAAAATTCTAGTTAAAATTTAGACCTGCAGGTGGAAAAAGGAAGAAGCAAGTGGTGGATCTCCGCAGTTGCCACATTTTTTCCATTCATTATAAAAATATAAATTGAACTATATCCATGAACTGGAACATTATTATCCCAAACTCACTTAATTGGATTCAGATTGGTTACACTTTGTGAGCGATAGTCATCGATATAATTACTTACTGCGACTCGCTTGTTTGACTGTTTCATTAAAACCTTTCGAATCAATGAAGGCTCGTAGAGAAGATTTTGTCGGAGAGGAAATAATTATACTTTTTAACTCAAAATTATAGAATTACTAAAAAATAATTTATAATTAATAATGTCTGTACAGGAATGGTGTTGTGATACAATATTACAAAATAAAAAATCGATCATTTATTACTCGTTCCAATTTCCAATATGATCGAGTCAAATTGGGTGAAGTAGATAGGAGCTAAATTGATAGAAGAGGATTCACTGATCCATTCGACGGATTCAAATAAGTTTGAACCTTTTGTTTGAGGATCAGATCCATTTATGTTTTGTGCTTCGCAGAGAGACGAGTTGCAAAAAGTGCGGAACGGGATGAATACCTTTAGCCGTTCATTGTGCTGCTACAAATTAGGTCAGCAATATATTTTACATTTTGGTTGTAAATAAACCCTCAGGAGGATAGATTGCATCGCATCGAAGGGGAAGCCAGTCGTGGCTTATGACATCCATTCTCTGCATGTAAATGCTAGCTGATGGGAAATATATCACTATTAAATATCCATCAAAACTGCCAAACGGAATTAGGATTCATTCATTTTTTAAAGATTTGCATTTATTAAAAAACGGAGTTTTTTCCTGAAATACATCGCAAGAGGTAAGAAAAGTGAATAGAGGCATAGAAGCAAAAATAACGGTAGAATTAGTTAGGAGAATAGGGAAATTTGAGGAAGGGAGGAAGGGCATGTGTTTAGTGATACTAGGAATTGAGGAGGATAGATTCGAAATGATGGAAAAGAAGAGATTACTGATAGGAAGAACAAAGTGAATCTAAAAAGATATGACACAGCAGAAGAGGAAAAGAAAATGGATGATAGGGCAAAGTGAATGGGAAGGAAGAAGTAAAGATAGCAGGGTTATAGTAGGAAGGGATAGAATATGGGTTTACGGAGAGTTGAGGATTCGGGACGAAGAAGGAGGAGAATTAAAAGCCTGTCAACCAAGGCAAGGAAAAAAGAAACAAAGACGACAGCGAAATGAAAGTGAGGAGAACGCGGGGGGTTTACGAAAGACAAAAAAGATTGAAAACGAGGACAAGAGGAGCGGAAGAGGGTGGTGAGGAAGTTAAAATAGCTTTCTGGAATGTGTCAGGATTAGAAAAAAAGGAGAAAGGTTTCTGGGGAGATTTGGAAAAGTGGCACGTAATAATGCTGAGTGAGACGTGGGTGGACGAAAGAAACTGAAAGGGGAAAGAAAGGTAGTTACCCAGAGAATATTGTCTGGAAAATGCAAGAAGCAATAAAGGAACCCGAGAAAGGTAGAGGAAGGGGTGGCATGGTATCAGGGATAAGAAAGAATCTCGTGTTAGATCAGAGAGCAGATGAAGAGGGCAAAAGAAAGGATTTAGTTATGATGAGAAGAATCAAAGTAGGGGGGGGGGAGGACGAAAATTAACAGTAGTGTGCGTTTATAGGAGAAGAGGGGAAGACGAGGTATGGAAAGTTATAAAGATATGGATAGAAGAAAAAGGAGAGGGGCTGGTACTGATTGGGGGTGACCGGAATGCGTGGACTGGAAATCAGGGGGGAGAGGTATGGGATGAAGAGGAGAGAGTGTTCAAGAGGAAATCGAAACGTGAGGAAAAGATCGCGAGGGAAGCATACTTTCTTACATACTTGCATACTTTCTTTCTTGAACTACTTTCTTGCAGAAGAAAGGGTAAGGGAGCTTATGGTAGAAGGTCATAAACATTCCAGAGTAAGAATAGGCTGAAGGAGTTGTGAGAAAAATAAAGGAGGAGAATCTAGGAGGTGAAAAAGAGGAAGGGGTACACGAAATAATATAAAGGATGAAGGGGGTAATAGATAAGGTAAAAGAGGCTGTAATCCCAAAAGAGGAGCGGGACATAGGAAGAATGGGATGGTGGGATCAGGAACTTAAGGAAGGTACAGAGAACATAGAGGAGAGTGTTAGAAAATGCAGAAAAGGAAACATTAGCAAAAGGAAGTGCAACAGGAGGAAGCGAGAATATGAGGGAAACGAGGAAAATCAGAAATAAAAGGAAAGATTCAAGGAAGAATTGAGGAAAACGGTGAAGGAAGGAAAGGTATGGGAGCTGATAAATGGGGAAAGAGGAAGAAGGAAGAGGGTGAATGATGATATAACAGAGAGTGATAAGACAAAGTACTTCAAAGGACTGTAAGGAGAGGAATATAAAAACGATGAGAGTGGAGGGGAAGTAAACGAGGCAATTAAAAGGCTGAAAAGGAATATAGAAACAGGAGAGGGTGGCATGGAAAATGAAGCTCTCAAATATTGAGGAGGGGAAAGGAATAAGAGAAGAGATGTGGTGAATTTGTAATAAAGTATGGAGAGGAGAAGGATGGCCTGAAGAATGGAGGACAGGATTAGTGACTCCACTAATCAAAAAGGGAGAGGGTTGAAACGTGGAGGATTATAGAGGTATCACTCTGATGACGTTAGAATATAAGATCTATGCAGAAGTGCTCAGGAACAAGCTAGAGAGTCAGGTAGGAGAGAAAGGAAGTATCCCACACAACCAGACGTGTTCCAGGAAAAGTATGGGAACGCTGATAACATTTACGTCCTAAACTCTCTAGTAAATAGGAACTTGGTGCGGAAAAAAAGAAACTGGTGGCCTTGTTTGTAAACTTTGAAGCAGCATTCGACTTAGTGAACAGGAGGCTATTATGGCAGGCAATGAAAAAATGGGGAGAAGGTTAAGATCTGATAGAAAGAATAAAAGAAATATTTGTGGAGAACAGAGTCAGATTGTGGATAGGAAGTGAGAAAGAAGAGGAATTCTGGAGAGATAAAGGACTCAGACAAGGCTGCCTATTGAGTCTGCTGTTATTTAGTATGATGCTGGCAGACTAGGAGAAAAACCTGAAGAGGAAGGGAAAGGAGGTACGATCTAAGGTAGCAGTAAGTTTTACTCTCTAGCATATGCGGATGATGTGCTACTATTAGCAGAGGACGGAAGAGGCTTGAATTTGCTGTTAAAAGGGTTTGAAGAGTACGTGAAAGGAAAGGATCCAACGGTGAACGTTAGCCAGACGAAGATAATGTGCTTGAGGAATAGGAGGAAGAAAATAGAGTACCAGTGGAAGCTCAACGGAGAAACGATTGAACTAGTGGAGGAATTCTGTTACTTAGGGTTTTGGTATGAATCAGGAGGAGGATGATTGTAGGATGAGAATATGGATGTTCAATTTGCTAGTATGGAATGGCATATGCTATGGAGTAGGAATGTGGGGTTGGAAGGAGCAAAAGAGGGTAAAAGTCTCTATGAAAGATTCCTGAGGTTGGTTACGGGAGTAAGCGTTGTCCAGGTTATAAACTGAGAGAAGAACTGGAGAAAGAAAATGGTGGTTCAGCAAGTGAAGAAAGCATGGAAGTTTGAAGAGAAGCTGAAGAGGGGAGCGAAATCGCACGAGCGTGCATAAAGGAGATGAGGTGGAGAGAGGAGGGAGCCAATACAAAAGGCTCGAAATGGGAAGATGAGAGACAGCGAATGAGGAATGAATATGGTTTTTACAAGGCAGTGTCGATTGTCAAGAAATAAAATTGGAGATATTGGTAAGACAAGGAAAGGAAAGATGGACGAAAATTATGGAATCACAGTACAACAAGTGGTAGAAGGTGTTCGAATAGGTCAGGGAACCAGACTACCTGACAAAGTTAAAAAATGAGAGTAAGTAGAATCGAGTGTTATGGTTAAGAATGGGAGAAGGAATGAGCGAATGTTGATACTGGATGGATGAACAAGAAAAAATGTTTAGAATGTGTGAATATGAAGTGGAGTCGTGGGAACATGTTCTGGAAGTTTGTACTAGGGAGGGAGAGGAAGGCAGAAGCGTAAGTGATTATGTGAGAGGAATACTGGATGAAAGTGGTCAGGAAGTAGGATGAATGAAGAGACTGGCAGTTGGCCCCCCCCCCCCCCCCCTCAAAGACAAGACTCGAGTTTTTTATATAAGACAAAGTTTATCATATATAATGCTGGAAAGCGAATTCCATACTTGAGTACGGTCATAGAGGAGGTATCCATTCTCAGGTTTTACTTGTAAAATCTGGCGCCCATTTTATATCATGCAGTTACGTACAGATGCTCTAGTAGCGTATATCAATGTTAAAATACATTCCCAGCACTGGCGCTGTCACCTTTGCGACGTGTCCACATGCGGCAAGAGAACTTGACTGACGATGTAGATTTGTGACCATATAATTCTGACAGCCAATCAGGGTCCCGAATTCTCTCGTGGATTTATGAGACATCGTTTTATTGTGAATAACCATTTAAGTTGAACAGGGAACGAACTCAGCTGATTGCCAGGTTACGTTTCACGATTGTTTTGGTTAATATAATCAAGTTCTCAAAACCTAAAATATTCTGAAATTAATGTATCACAGACAATATCAACAATGGAAAATATTTTATTTCTGCATTCTGGCTATTTTGAGGCGACTTTAGTTTATTGATGATACATCTTTTGAAGTTTCTTCCTTCTTGGCATCATCATGAAAAAAAAAATGTTTAGTTCCATGATACCAAAAGTTCAAGCTAATACCAAGGAATGAAGAAGTGCGATAATCAACTAGTAGTTTTATAATTTAAAAAGAAAATAGTCTTAAAAATCAGAAGATTGTGTGTTTGAGAAATTGAAAAGTGTCAGAATATCATTTCTTTGAAGTAAAATTGTGAAGCAACTAAGCACGAAACATGTATTATAATTCGAGAAAAAAGAAACTAGGTTCTGAAACATCATAATTAAGGATGGCCGCTGGACTGAGAAACTGTGAAATGACCGTGAATTTTTTGAGACCGAGAAATAATAGTGAATTTGTTCTTCGGCCAGGTATTTTACTATTTTTAGGAATAAAAATCTATCTAATCACTTGATATATCACAAGACATAAAATACAATTGAAAATGAGTTTTACTCCAACAATTTTAAAATGCCAAGTTTAATTGGCAACTGTTTCAATCATAAAATCATTCAGTTTACAATGTGAAATTCTGAAATCTTGTACAATCAAAGATTTACATTTTAGATCTTCGTTTCCTAGACTATATTTCCAATTAGAAGAATTTTGAAGTGCAGTTTTAGAGATTTGCAAAATAGAATATTAAAAGCTTTTGATTTCGGAATATAAATGTAAATTAATAAATTAATGTTGAAATTCAACTGTAGTTCATATATTCAAGATTCAACAATAATTAAATTATTTTATTGGGTGATTCCTAATCTGTTCACTTAGAACGTCACAATGTTAATTTTAATTGTTCTGTTCAAAAAATCTTTTTTTGCAAGTGAAAATGTTGAAGTTTCACGTGTAAGTAGCAGATAAAAATGTATTTATTTACAAAATGCGAGTAAGTTGTGGAAATACTGATAATTTTTTCGATAAAATTCTGAAGCTTTTAGGGAATTTGAAAGGTTTCAAGATCGTACAAAATTTATCTTAAGATTCTTGATAAAATTTAAACTGATTTTGGTATTTCGGAAAATTCATTTGAGCAGAATATTTAAGAATATTTTGAAGCACACGCAAATTTGTATGCATAAATAACAATTCAACCGTCATAAGTTTTGAAAAAATTGGAATAAGCTTAGGATATACTTAGAAGTTTTGAACAAGTTAAAAAATAATTTGAAACTTCAAAAAATTTCAACAAACTCAAACAGAATGTAGAATTTATAAGATTTCAGACACAAAATAAAAGACATTTCAAGCGTTTTAAAAGGATTCAGAATGATAAAGAAATATATTGAGTTTTTCAAAAATTTGAAAATAATTCCCAATTATGAAAAATCAATTTCAAGAGCATATTTAAAGAGATTTAAAAAGATTCTCAAAACTGAAAAAATAATAATCTAGAATATTTTTAGGTGATTTCTTTTAATTTCGCGAAATTGATAAAATTTAGGGTAAAATCCGAATTATTTCAAAAGATATTCAGAAGTTTTGAAAAAATTTCAAAAATGATTGAAAATTTGGGAAGATTAAAAAAAATGCAAGAAAAATGTAGATTTCTACTTATTTAAAATAAAATTTGATAGCTTTCGAAGTATTTTAAAGGTTCCAAGTTAATACATTTTTCTGAAGGTATATAAAACTTGTAAACAAAACTTGTTGATTTATTCTTTAATTCACGTCACCAAACTTTAAAGCGTGCACAGAGATATCCCAGTGGATGTAGAAATTATCTCTTTATAGTTAATGATTGACTTCGAAAATTTTATAAATATTTTAGACCTAATTACTAATTATACCATACTATACAAGGCATAGCTTGTAAAAAAAATATGGCTCCTATTAAAACGGTTTTTAATTATATTCAGAACATTCATGATTACCATATTCATATTATTTATAATAAAAATTCTAAGCGAAGAAATAACTTTAAAATATTATTAACCTCCCTCTTGACAGTAGAAGAGAAAGGGTTATTTTAGGGGGCCCCCCTTCCCCCAAAACCCTTCTCTGGATCCGCGCCTGCATGCATTCTCATTTATTAATATGTCATATCCAACGCAACTTTGAACAAAACCAAATCGATGTACTTCCAAAGATCGGCATTTCCCTACTGTTTTTATGGAGTCTTTCATAAACTACGTAGCCGAATTCCAGGCCACCCCCCCCCCCCCTCTCTTAGATGAGCGTAAAAATTTTCAATGACCCTCCTTCCCTCGTTACTACGTACGTTTTTCCGACTGAAAGTAAACTTGATAATAATTCAGAGTGGTGACTTGACCGGGAAATGAACGAGAATTTTATTGGCCGGGAAATGACCGGGAGTTCAATTAAAAACCGGGAATCTTCTTGATTCAACCTAGACTATTAAAAATTCTACAAAAAAAAATACGAAAAATGATAGCTTTCTTTTTATGAATCAAAAAGAGATCTCATCATTTGACCTGAAGCATGTAACGTTCCTTCAATCTGATTCTAAAAATATTTAAATATAACTATACGTCATAAGCGGAAGAATTTGTTTTCCATTATAAGGAAAAAGTTTTGCAAATTTGTTACTCTGTGAAATTTTTCGCTGACTCGAATTTGATAATCGAATTGATTATGGGGAATTGCAGACAATAATGATAGTTTTTATTTTACGACAGGGAGTTTCAGTGAAGCGGTCAAATTTCACTTAGAACAGGGAATTTTTAACATAAAAATGATATTAATAATAATAATATAAAAATAAGAAATATTTCCGAAATATAATAGAAAGCTTCTTTACATTGTCCATTGCGAATTCATCCTGTTTCAGCTAGAAAATCAAATATTTGTTTGAAATTTAAACTTGTTAAACTAATAATTAAACTAAACTTATTAAACTAATTATAATTCGCATTCAGAAGAGAGGGAATTTTGAAAATCGTTTCTTCAATTCAAAACTTGTCACAATTTTAAAGTCTCCTCTTCTTAATTTTAAATAAAGAAAGTACTTCAAGCAGTCTTTGGAGTTGAAGTAGTAGCCAGAACAAGAAGTATTCCTGAAATATAATAGAAAGCTTCTTCACATTATCCATTGCGATTTCATCCTGTTTCAGCTAGAAAATCAAATATTTGTTTGAAATATAAACTTGTTTGTTGAAAATCAAATTTTCTTGTTAAAGTTGCATTTTTCGTTTTAAAATTCACCTCTGGTTGGAATCGTAACTACTTTGTTGAAAATCAATTCATCTTCCTTTGGTGGAAATTCAAGTATTTAGTAAAACATTGATTTTTGATTTTGAAAATGGAACTATTTCTCTGAGAATTTATTTACTTCGTGGAAAGTTTGCCTTTTTTGTAGAAAATTGATCTTTATGGTAAAAAATTCATCTTTTTGATTCAAAATCTTCCATACCTTTGAAGATTCATTATTAACCTGGAAATTCATCAGCTATGTTTGAAAATAAATTACTTTCACTGAAAATTGAACTGTTTCATTTTCATGGGATGTTGATTTTTCCTAGTTGAAAAATCGACGTTTTGGTGAAACTTCACATATTTTGATAAAAAATCGATTTTTCGTATAAAATTATCGTTTTCTTCGGAAGTTAATATTCTTTTTCAAAAATTTGTCCTTACGGTTAACAAGTCAAGTTATGCAGTCAAACATTTCTCATTTTAGTCGAACATCCATCTGTTATCTACTTTTGTCCCTAACGGAATGAAATGAAGAAGGGGCAGTTTAAAGTAGAAAGACGCGGGAAGGAGGCAGGAATCTCTGTCTGAAGAGTGAGCGCTTTGATTTGTGGGTCGACTTCGCTGGAGTTAAGAAAAACTTTTCAGGAGAAATTCCAA
>WSXT02138180.1:0-10540 GCA_011762715.2 Neuroterus valhalla
AGGCAGGCAGACGGAAGAAAGAGCATTCCGATGATGCAGTCTCCCAACTGCCGGCAGTCTGCAGACTCCCTAGGCAATCTGCAGACTGACGGATTCTGCTAACTGCCTACGACATACACATATATATTCTTTCGTTATCTTTATCTAGAATCCTTATGTACTATCTTTCCAACCTGGGATTCCGTTTCCTCTTACCACTAATAATCTACAGATTGTAGCTCAATTCCCAACACTAATTCTGTTTTCCCTTCCTTAGGAGTCATTTTTTGGCTCTAACCACTGCAGTAAGCTTCCACCTTCAACTCTTCCAGCTTCTTCATCCATTTCTACCCTGACCCTTCCCATTTCGAATCCACTTGATTCTCTCCTCCATACTCTCCTCCTCCTTCGTCACCTGTGCACATCTCTAAACATGCAACCATGATTTTCGCTAATACCTACAAACTCTACACAAACTCTCCTCTTGATTCATCCAATACCCACATGCTCTCATCCCTTCTTCCATCCTGAATCTACAACACTATTTCACATCTCTTTCTTGATCTTTTCCAGATATTCCGGTTCTCCCTCGTTCTTTACGATCCTGTACCCGCTTTTATATCTTGACTCTGAAAGTTTTTCCCATCTACCTTCTCTTTGCCTTGCCGCTATATCTTCTTCCATTCCTTTGCACTCTCAATCCCTTTCTTGCATCCCATAATCGAACCTCCTTTCGTATCTCTCTTTCTCCCACTTCAAACGTCTCACGTTACTACTCCCATCTTGTCCATAATTTCGATCTTTTCAGTTGCCTGATAAACATTCTTTCTCTTCCTTTTTTCTCCATCAGCATATAATCTGGGCAACTCCAGCTCAACACCATAACCCTTCTCAGAAATCTCTCATGCAGACCTTCCATACCCTTGTTCCTTCCATCCCCATATCTATACTCCATAACTTACCACTGAGCATAGCCTCTCTTTCGTAATCAATTGCCATGACGGCATGGCCCCCTTCAGATAATCTCCTTAAGTGCAATCAGCGGTGACTCGTAGTAACTGTCCATGAGGAGGGTCAAGTGCCGATGACAACTAATTGTCAATTTTTAATGTTATACATTAGGTACGTTTCGTTCTTCGACAGGACTTTTAGGACTGTGTTCTGCACGAAATCTAGAGGAACTTTGTACTCTTTGTTCCCCCAGGAAATATATTGATAGTTTTCAATATTGTTTTTTGTTTATCATACAAACTTTTGTGCTACAGTTTTTCTTTGATGAATGGCATAATCATTTACACGTACATATGATACCGTTGTTTGCTTATCTCAAATAGATAGGCGAAAAGAATTTTCGTTTTCTTTCGAATTGTTTTAGTGGTTTTTCTCTTTTCTTTCGTAAAATTAATAATATTGTTTACTTGTTGTGTCTTTTGTTTATCGTTCTCAAGTTCACAGTTTTCTTTGTATGGGCTTAATATTTCCACTTGGATAAAAAAAAACAAATGCCAAACTATTGTACCTAAATAATATTCAGGCTCTTGTGTTTTGTTAATAATTGATTTAGAAATTCATAAATATCAACATAGCCCTCATTAATCGTTTACATAGTTTTATTTTGTACAGATAGTGTTTTCCTGTCTATTTGGCGAGCATGGATGGGGATGAAAAGCTGCTATTCCGCAAATAGCTTTTAGAAGGCGTGAGTTTCATGGGCTCCTACTGGTTGTTTACGTTCAAACTAGACTATGCGTCAAATGTAACTGATCTGTTTCGGATGGAATAGGCCTAGTCGAACAGAATCCCTCTTCTATGAGACTAGATACTTTAACACAAACTGCGAACTGTAGTTGTGTCATTTGTAATGCTATTGTGAGCAGTCTTTACAGGCTTCTAATGGAGTGCCGTGGTAATACTTTCCTAATACGGAACATAAACGTCACTGGAAGTGCAAGATATTGCGAAAATCATCTCGATGATACAAGTTTCTTTCTAATCTTGCCTTAAATAGCCGGTCTTCGCTTTGTTGATAGACCCTACATTCTAGAAGGACACCAGTTTCAAATGTTTCTGCAGAGACTCCGGAACGCCGCGGAGAACATAGATAGGTATGAAAATGAGAACAGTCTCTCGTATATTGAATTTGAATGCATGGCTCCGATAACGGAGGCACAGTTCCACGACTTGTTCATATACTGCGACTCGTTACCCCGTCAAGGCGGCCACAGGTACCAGACGAAAATAGACCTGTTGATGTTCCTATGCAAATTGCGACAAGGACTTTCTGACGAGTTCCTGAAGTTCATATTTTAGTATTTAAGCAAGCAAGCAACCAGCCACGGTCAGATCATCACTACTGCTCAGATTTGTCCCTAAAAATACAGGACTCGATGCGATAACGTGAAAGGTTATAAAAAAAGTCATGTGACCGACTCTGCCAACGAATTATATAATCCGGAGCCCCATGTGCGTAGAATAATCACACATGTCAACGGCAATTACAGTTATATTCATGAGAGTGGTAACTTCCGTAGTCTGCAAGAGTCCTACTGCATGCACAAGAGCCGCCATCTGATCAATCCTGCCTTAATTGTAGCACCAGAAGGCTACATATTAGGCATACATGGAACATACTTCTTAGACTCTCGAAACAACGATGCTGCAATGTTTTGCAATGAATTTCAGGCGGGCGTTTAAAGAATGAGAGAGTGTTTCCAAGAAGATTTGATCTCAGTTGCTGATGAAGGCTATCGAGATGCTGAGCTTAATCCGAGGATCTGAAAAACTCGTGGGGAACGCCGGAAATTTTCCAGCCTGGACAGCATCAATTGTCTACAGAGGAAGCGAATAAATCAAGTATAACAACAAAAACTAGACGTTTAACGGAGGCTAGAAATGGCCATATTGAAACCATCTTCAAGTTCTTTGAACATACGATTCAAGTACAGCATGTGCCCAACCATGGTGACTCTTATCGCATTCCTAGGGCACTAATTACTAGGTACCATATAAATGGCAGGAGATAATGCTGATTTTGCTAAACGATTTCTGGGAAGAGTCGGGAAGTTAACATCGCATCATTCAAGAACCAGTAGACGTGGAAAATCAGCGTTTCAGAGGTGGTCATCGATAGGTTCAGCTTAATGCACAAAACATGCTTTATTTCCACATTTAACATCAGACTTTCATTGGGAGTCGACAGTCTGTGTGAAATCAGGTCAAGTTGTATCCTTCGTACATTTAGGACAAGCTACAGATAAAAGATGAACAAGAGTTTCAATTGGAAGTCATGAACAAGCAACATCGCAACTTCATATCAGAGCCGGAACTGATTAGAGTTCGAGTTTTTTCAGAAACGCAACGCGGCATTTACTTTGGATTGTGTACGTACCTACAGATGAGGATAAGCCTGACTGTGATAAGAATCCAATTCGAAGTTCTTATTGAAGGTGCAAAGCAGGTGCTCGAACTCTCGGCACTTGTGCACACGTAGCGATCATATTGTGGTTCATGGGATAAGCCCGACATGGACATAATATAAATATATTATGTGTTTGGGTATAGGAGAACGTTTTGCTTTTCCGGACAAAGTTGCTTCACACGCCGTTCATACTAAGAGAGGTCTTCTGATACTCAAGGCCTGTTTAGCACCACGCTCAGGTAGCAAGCCACATTCATTAAAACTCTGATAATTATGAATTATAATTAATTAAAATTAATTATAAGTAATTATAATTAACTACATTTAATTATAATTCAAACATTTTGTTTAGGGGTTCTAAAAATACTTCAAGTGTTGATAGAACTTCTTGAATGTGCATGAAAAAGAGCACTTGATGCTACACTAACGAGAAACTATACTTTACTCAAACTTCAGACACTTATAATAATGATTAAGGGCTCTTGAACTACAAAATGTCAGACGAGCAAAGAGCTAGACATGATCCCAAAGCGTAGTGCCAAAGAGACATCAAGTGTCGGTAGAGCTCATTCAGCGTGGATGGAAAGCGATCTTTCGTGCGGTACGTGGAGAAAACTGTCCATTTTTCCACTTTTTGTCATAAGGTTTTTTCGTTTGGAAAATCATAAGGTACAAAATATCACAAAATAAAGGAAATCGACCGAGACCTGTTTCCAATGAAATAAGTGCGGGGTCTTTCTCTGATGAAATAAATTATTTGATGAAAAGAAGAATTGAAACGATTAAGGAATAGCAATTTTATTTCTAAAGACGCTCTTCTTCCACCGGTCGGCTAAAAACTCAAAAACAACGAAATCGCTGAATACGGGGGGAGGGGGTGTTATTTTGAGGTTTTTGGGTGTGTCATTGGAGTTCAGCTACTTCCAATTTGGTATTATCAAACAACCAAAATTTTGGCGTCTTTAACAAATTCCATATCTGTTTCTTACGCCCTCTTAATTGATTATTAGGTTTCCGGAAAAAATAGTATTTGATCCAAAATGCACGTTGAGTAGTTTTTTGAGGATTTTATCTGTTTTAGTGTTCAGGAACTCTTTCGATGTGAGTAAAAAAAGTTTCAATCGTCCGAAATTTTGATAGAGTTTTACACGGCGTTCCTACGGGACACAAGCAATAGAAAAAATTACTATTCGACCTTCATAATAACTTTTTCACTTCCTCGAGGAGCAGTATGTATTGTTTTTTTTGACGCCGCGAAATAAAACTTGCAGTTGAAACTTTTAGGTCAAAGGAATCTATGCCTCTCACGATGAGATCAGTCAAAGTGACCAAGCAGCTGTGTTCTCTCGTAAGATCGCATCTTTATTGAGTCCTAAACATTTAGCCAGTAGGTTTGGATGTCGAAAGGCTCTACGGGATGTATTAACGTCATTAGTAGTAGGCCTACCACTACCACCTGATTTCGGTTTGTTAACATTGAGCCTCCATTTTTCCCGAAGGAAGTTCCGTTCATCTTCCCTGATTGATATAGTTAATTTCGCTGAAACTCCGGCGATTCGAACGCTTCCATACGGTGGAAAAACATCTGCACCTTGTCCTTTATCTACAAAATGCATGTTAAGTAATCTTGTTTAGGTTACGTTCATCTGCTTTGGTTCTATGAGTAATTTTCTTATTTTACGTGCTCTTTCGGGTTCAATCTCAATCTTTTTGATAATTGTCGCTTAGTGATCTCCTCTAGACTGCCTTGCAGCATAAGGATATGCCATCAAAATCCGATGAGGATAATTCTGATCTTTACAGCTAACCGCTGCTGCATCTCGCCTGTTCGATGTTGCGGACTTCACGAATGAAGTAGATGGCCTACTAGGTCCCGGTGAAGAGAAAGTTTCATCCTGACGAGGTTCTATATTTGTTAAGTCAGGAATTTAAAACTAAGAATTCAACCACGAAACATTTTTTTGCCCAAAACCTTTTTCGCGTTCGTTTCGAAGCATCCCATTTGACGTTAAATCTAATCCTGAAAGCCTTAAGGACAACCTTCAGTTTATTCAAATTCTAAGGTTCTATATCTACAATTTGAAGGTTTATTTTCCTAAGAATTTAAATAACCGAGACATTTAAGTCATCCCCTTCATGCTTGTTATAAAAGCATTCTATGATTTCTCCTTTTTTGAGCAATACACTCGACCTTAATGTATTCATAATATGAAATAATATAAACAAACTTACAATCAAAAACTCAAAAAACTCTGACACACGATGCGTTTTTAGCACTAAACATTTGACAGACGAATGAGAGCGAAGCAAAAGAACAAATTCTAACAAGAAAAATTTTCCCGAATTCGGTTAACCTACTGCGATCCGCTACGATTGCACTGTGAATGTTCAACTGTGCACGCGCAGATTTATTTGCTAATATCTTCGTCAAATGTCAATGGTGGCATGGGGTGTCAAAGAAAGTTGTAGTGATCATCACAATGGACCTAAAAGTACTATAGACCTTCAGGTATCAGGTTTTACTTCGGGTTACTTTTGATTCGAAGAATGTCTATCGTTGTTAATTCCTGAAATGCATGGGTACAACGTGAGGGAATTGAAAAGCGAGTTAATGTTCGAATTCCTTTTCTATATCGTATATTTCATAATAACTCTAATGAACAATAACAGCTGTCACATGTGGATTCATAACATTATGAACGAGTTTCTCAAAGCTTTTGATTGGAAGCTTTAATAACAAAAGAAGAACATTTTTTTGATTCATGACGCTCTATAATTAAGAGAACTAGTTCAAATATCATGAAATTTGGTGAAAAGTGGTAATATTTTGATTCATAACATCATGAAGATTTTTTCGAAGCTTATCATGAAATTTAGTGAAAAGTTTCTTCAACTCATCTGTATTATCAAACATAGTTCTCCCTTTAACAACTTTGGAGTTGGTTTTTGGCCAGTTTCGTTGGTCCTCCGCCGTCCCCCTTGCCATGAATGGTACTGTGTATCAAATTTATAGAACGGTTTTGTGATCAAGGCAATGGACGACGGTGGAAAAAAAAGGATACTCGATGTGTGATTTTCAGTTCAGCTTGTGAAAACGGGGAATGACTTATGTAATGTGTATTGTACTGATATATGCATGTACAAAAGAGTAGATGACAACCTTTTTCTATGACACCAAACGCAACAATGTTATGGAAATTCGGGAAAAACGGAAACTCAAGATTGATCACGTGAACTATCGGATTAATCTAGACTTTTAGGTAGTTTACACGATAGTTCATCTCACAAGGTGATAGGTTTGAAGAACCTTTTAACCGAGTTCGGACCTCCTTTATATTGGTAACAGAGCTGCATTCGATGTACTATTCCAGCGATAAAAACAGATTCATAAAAAAGAATACCGATCATAAAAAACATACGTCTCGTTTTTCAGCATGGTGAGGTTGCGCATCTATAGGGATGATTTCCTGCACATACGTAATTTCACTCACGCAGTCTCCCTCAATATCTTCGCCTTCACTTGTATCTTCTGCATTAGGAATTGTGTGAATTTCAGGAGTTCTAAAACAAAATGCGCGAACATGAAAAAATTGTCTGTTAATATGAACTAATTCTAAAATTATTATTGAAAAACACATGGAGTTCCAAACAGTTTCCATCTCAGAAGAACAATGTAACTTGTTTTATTATTTCTGTGAATTGTGACCTCACGAATCGGTGTGACTCATTAGTTGTTGGTTCGAATACAGACCCTTTTTAAGATATTTTTTGTCAATTTTCAAAATAGTTTCAAGAAAGTTTGGAGACTAACATTTAAATATAGGGTCTTAAATTCTAAACGAAAGGAAAATCACTGAATGTTACTTTTTGGAGAAAATGAACAATCATTTTGGAGATAGGATAAGGGGATTAGAAAAGGAGGTAAAGTGAAAGACTGAGTAACTTTTTCAAGGAATTGTATTGAGGTAAAGCTGCTGGTATAAGCGGTATCACCTCTGAAATGCTAAGTGCGTCGGCGGGTATTTTTCTGAACGAATTTATGAATATGAGTGCTGTGAACCGTAAAGTTTCAAATGATTAGAGAAACAAATTTACGTTCCACTCTAGAGTGGAAAGAGTCATAAAGATGACTGTACTAATTAGAGAGCGAGCAGCCTTCTAAGTAGAATAGGCAAAATATTTACAAGAATGCTTATAAACAAGGTCATGGAAATAACAGAAGGAATGATCTAGGGAGTTTAATGCGGTTCAATGCCAGGAAGATCAGGTGTGATTCAGATAACTTATTCAATGAAATGGGGAAGTCCTGAAAGTGTATGAAGTAAATGGTTGGCTTCTGGAAGTAATAAGAGCATTACATGATAGTTCCGAAGCGAGTGTAAAAGTAAATGAGTAACTAAATGCGTTTGATAAGGTTGTTATGGAATCAGAATCAGTTGATGATTCGTTGAACCCCTCCGTGTTTGTAGGGTTTGTACACAATTAATCTCCACACCAATAAGCCTCTTATGTACGTATACGCTTAACGCTAGTTAGGCCATGGACGCAGCAACACTGCTCTCTCTCAAGCTCATTCTTTACTGATCAGCTATGAATGTGCGCACACTGTGTGTTACAGAGACAAGAAGCAAACACAACGTCCAATCTGAAGGTATTCAGCAAACAATAGTTAAGGAAAGCTGGGCTTCCAAGAATAAGCGGCATCCCACGAGGGGTCCCGGAACCATGGGCGACAGCAAATCTCCTTTCATTCTTGGCTTAATCGTGCCCCTATCAGCATCTCTGCTTTCCTCTCGATTCATGTCTATCGGGTTGTTGCTCTCAGTATACTTTTGCGCGTCGTGCTCGACGGCCAAACCACTTTACTCCCTGGGGAATCTTCCCGCGACGAACAGCCTTTATCAAGGCCCATTACCGCCTCGGCCCTGCGCTCTAGGAGCCTTACTTTACACCACCACGTGCTGACTCGCCTATTGCCTGGAAGTCTAAATAAATCCCTATTCATTTTAGAACTTTGCTTCTTTATTGTGTTTCTCACCATTCTTTCAGCATCCAGATCCTCTTTCCCTCCGACGATATTACCACCATAATACCTGGTGCCCGAACTCAAAACCCCGCCTTTTTCCTGAAAATCCTGAATCAACTGAGAAATGTTAAAAACAAGAAAATACTCAAATTACTCAAACTCAAACCAATAGGACTATTTTGAGACTTCTGAATTCTTATCTTGATTTTCGTTATTGATATTGAATCCACATGCCTTGCCATTTATTATATGCCATTTCTGATAGATATGTACATACATGTATATGCATATATTTCCATGCGTTTCCATGAAGTTATACGATGTAGTTTTTTTATGTGCTAAGATCTTGATACTCAATGAGCTGTTTGTCACTATGATTTCATGTATATGTGACCCGATCTGTAGAAAGACCCCTAAGCGACCAACCGTAATTTTAGAGAAGTGGAAACGGGCCGACAGAAGTCTTCCGATTATCCTCTCTCTTTCCATCGCACATACTTGTAGAGGCCTATTGTGCGTGTGAGTTCGATCGGTTCGGTCGTGTTTCGTGCCGGGCATATATCCTTTCCCCTCTCCCTTCTCTACCACCTTGATGAAGCCGAGCGTTCACGATCGCTGGAATGGCTCACAGTCACATCATTCGCGCATGTGTATGTGTCGAGAGAGAAGTCTGGAGTGATCTCCCGAACGACAATGTTCAAACGCTTGTAGTGAATAAATAATTAATTATTGAATTTTTTTAACTCCACCACCTTGAAGAGCAAGTTCGAATCTACGTAGAACATTAAAAATCAGAAAATCTATTTTTGGCAGCTTGGAGGTCTTTCTTCAGATCGCGTCACATATATTCATATACCTTGTTCTTATGAGGCTATGGCCAGGCTATGACCCAGAATTTTTCCATGCATTTGAAACCGAATGCCGAAATGAATTAAAAGTTCCGCTTTGAGATTTGTTCAAAGGGATCTAACATCAAAATCGAAACAAAGAACTTATCAAAAAGGGGGGAATTCATTTGCAGAAAGGTGCAACCTATTTTTTCAGTTTTATTTATTTTTTTGTAGAAATTTAAACCGCCAAGTTCAGAATATGGAGAAAGGAAAAACATAAAAGAATGAATAATATTAATGTGATTTACCTTTTAATATTTTAGGCGGCCGGACCAAAGGAACTTTTAGTGCGCGCAAACAGGCTCGTGCATGTACCGAGCACCCTTGCGGGTACCGCGCAGGCCACGCGACGTATCTCATGAACAAAGAGTCCTAGGAGAAAAATGATAACATTTTCGAATTCTAAGGCAAGATGATATTTGATTGACCTAATTAAAATATTCCAAAATAAAATCGGAGATTGTCGAAACGAATACTCTGAGGTAGGGGCTTTCGGAGAACAATGACAGAAATACCAACCATCGTAAAAAAACTGGCTAGGGAAATAAGACTAGATCTAGCAGTCCCGAATCAAAACAACAACAAAACATCACACAATAACTTCTCTTATTTATTTGAACATCTTAAGCCCAACAGTCAAAGACTAGTTTTAGGGCTACCTTTACAAAAATTTTACATATTTTCTAGCATGAGTCTTATTCTTAATTTCTATTCTAAATCTAACTTACTCTTACTCTAAATTTGATGTACTCATCACATATTCACGGGCCTTGCTAGTCAATTCTGAGATGCTTATAAAGAATAGATCAATGTCTGATATTGTCGAACACATTTCATTCATTTTACTGCATAATGAGTGAAGTGGTGATCCCTGCATCCAACTAGTAGCAGCCATTGGCAAGTAAAATGGCAATTGTAACCTTGTACTGTGTTTTGGAACCGAAAATGGCAAGATCGATGAAAAGTAGGGACAATCTACAAGACCTCGAATAATCTTTACTAAGAAAATAAGCGCCATGAAAATACGTCTGTTTTCTAACGTCCATACGTCAAATATTCTTACCAGCTGATTATAGTCAGAGCCAGGTGGAGGATAATAACCATTCTCCTTATACAAGAGAAACTTTAAGAATCGTTTCTGGCATTTTTCTAATGCTGCCACATACTTGGAGTGCCGGGGTGACCACACCACCGATGCATATTCCAGCTTCGATCTAATCATTGTGT
>WSXT02138191.1:0-10540 GCA_011762715.2 Neuroterus valhalla
GATTCCACTATAATTCGAGAGGGGGGGGGGGCAATTTTGTCAACTGCCTAGTGGCGGCAGATTTCTAAATCCGGGCCTGGTTAGAAGTACATAAGAAAATTATTAATTTAATATAAAATCTTAAGAATGGAATTCTCCTGGAACCATAGAAAGGGAGACGATACTCGCAAGGGCTTATACTAATCATATGCAAGCCGAATCACATAGGCAGCCATGTTTTGTAACACTGTTGGTAAAGCTGTTTAGAAACAGGGATTTTTTGTAAAAACTGACTAAAGTTACCAGTTATTTGTGTAAAACTGCTTTCAACACCAGAAAACCGGCTTTTCGACTTATTTTCTACTCATGGACCGGCCACCGGCTTTGCACCCGAAAAACTGGCCGGGCCGGCCAAAAACCGGTCACTTGGCAACCCTACTAACAAAATATCAGAGTCAGAACACATTCTCATTTCGGCCTTGAGACTCATATCTCGTAGGAATCGTATGGCAAATGGAATTCTTCATTTTTTGGAAATCGTTATCACGATTAAAAAAAATATATACATCTGATTGGAAAATGATTCAAGTGGAATTTGTGGATCTTTTTGTGTTTAATAACTTTGGTGAAAAAAATTTCTCCTTGGCTCCCCTAGGTTGGCTGGGAAAGGGCAGTTTTCTATTCTGTAAAGGCGTTATCATGATTAAAACAAAAACTATACGTCCTATCAAAAAATGGCCAGCAGTTACTCTGCACATCATTTCAATATAGAAAATTTTCTTCCCGAGTAATTTTTTTGTATCTCGCATAATTTTTTCGAAAGATAGAATTTTTCATTTTCGATAACATTTTTACGATTCAAACAAAAACTATGCAGCCAGTCGATAAAATAGTCCTATACAAATTTATGCATACTTTCAAAATAAATCCTTTTGTTCCTGACTATTTTCTCGCACTTCAAGCGGAAATGTGCATTTTCAATTTTTTAAGTAGACTTTTGAAGTAGACTTTTGAAATAGAAATCCTGCGCTTGATTCTGAGACCAAGAAGATGGAACGCCTAGAGAAAATACGGAAAAGCCCGTCGGTAAATTTGTTTTATTACGACTTGTGATGATAAAAGCATCTCCCGAGGCATCATAATCCTGAACACGACCAATTCACTATAAAATATTTGCGCAGCTACAATAGAAAATCTGCGCGCGCTGCTTGCTTTGCTAGCAAGTTTGAACGCGCTTAGGGTTCCGTCTGATGATGAATGTGCCTTGAGCTTCGTCCTCGGTGTTCAGACATTCAGGTTTTCAGGCGCCTTTACATTTGAATCTTTTGAAACTGGAAAGCAAAATGTCGGCTGATGTAATTTGATGATTGCGAACTATTTTTTGTTAAAGCTTCTTCGGCTTCAACGAATGCGCATTCTCATCCCGTGTCTCGTGCTTCGTACTCGATTTCAATTTGTTCAAAACGTCTACTATATTACATATTTCATACCTATATTCTTTCATGTGCCTCGATCTGGGACTGTGTTCAGATGATCCAAAACAAAGCATAAATATCAGTTTTCATGATAACTTCAATATTTATTTTGTTATTATGATTCGATATGAGCATTATCATTAAAATGATTTATATTTTGAATGTTGTTTTTTACGATTGAGACAACAACTGTGCGTCTCATGAGAAAATAGTTTAGTGAAAATTTGCAGATCTTGTCAAAGTGAAGAATTTTGTACTCAAACATTTTTTTCTATTTCATATCTCTTGGCCACAAAATAGATTTTTTTTAATAATTATTTTCCTCACTGAAACAAAAACTGCGCGTCCTATCAAAAAATATTTAGGGACAAATTTGTAGATCTTTTTGAAATAAATAAATTTGTATCTATACATTTTTTTCCTATCACGTACAGTTTGGCCACAAAATGTTTTTTGTTTTGTTTTTAATATTTTTTTTTCCAATAAAACAAAAACCACGTGAGCTTTCAAAAAATGTTTGAATATTATTGTAGATCTTTCTAAATTAAACAATTTAGATGTTTTTTAGAAGAACAATTTTCGTTCAATAACTTGTTTTTGTATCCCCAATAGGTATGTCGAAAAACGGAATTTTTTATTTAGGAGTATTTTATTCCTATGGGTAATATCATAACCATCGGTCCAAAAAGGCTGGTTAACGAACTTGAACTTTCTTTTTGATCCTCAAAACGTGTGCCAAATCTCAATCAAATCTGATAACTCTTTCAAAAGTTATGCGTTATGCAGACGAGGACAACAAGAAGGACAAAACAGCAGACAGACACCAACGTGAAACTTTTTTTTCGGACTCAAACATTCAATTTTCACATAACCTAACACCTTCTCATTAGGATGAGAAATTTGTATTCACCGTGGAATCATGTGATTTTCTGTTTTTCGGTGAGTATATTTATTCAATTGCATAAAATGTCGATGTCCTGATTTCAAGAATAGCTTGTTTAATATTATGCAAAAATGTACAAATATTAGATTTTCCAATTTCCTCCAATTTGAATATTGTTTCGGAGATATTGATATAAGAACTAGCATTATAAGTTACTTTTCATGATACTATTTCAAACGATATCAGATATTCCTCAATACGATATCTCTGTTCGAGATATCGTAATGCAAGGCTACCTACAGCTAACGTTCGCCTAGAAGTTCTCTAGAAACAGAATTTCCAAAAACTTATTAATCCAAAAGTCATAAAAAACTTGAAAATTATAAAATTTCAGAAAATTTTAGAATTTAGAAATTCTTAGAATTCAAAAAGTTCTGATTGAAGTTTCGAATTTCACAAAAAATTTGAGGTTTAAATTTTTAAAATTTTTAAGAGTTCTGATTATAGTTCTGGTTTTTACAGGAAAAGTTCTACCAAAAAGTTCTATGGCACTTTTCAATCGAATAATCGAATAAAAACTGAAAGATCTACAGCACATTGATAATAGACCAAAAATTTTGAGTTTTGAAATTTTGACAATTCCAAGAGTTATGATTAGAGTTCTAGTTTTAACAACAACATTCCTGCCAAAAAACTCCTCGGCACTTTTCATTAGAATAGAAATTGGAAGAACCACGGCACTAAGAAAACGGACAAAAAATTTTGAGTTCTTAAATTTTGACACTTCAGAGTTCTAATTAGAGTTCTGACTCTTAAAAGAAGATTTCTATCAAAAAGTTCCATGGAACATTCCAATAGAATAAAAACTGGAAGAACTACAGCACATTCAAAATGAACACAGACAGGCGCGTTGACGAAAACATGTCACTTTCATGAAAACCCGCCCCGAAAATTTTTTCTGGTTACGCGCCTGAACCAAATATCTTTGCCTGAACACAGATTTTGAGTTTTGAAATTTGGAGTGTTCCAAAAGTTCTGATTGGAGTTCTGGTCTTACCAGGAAGAGTTCTGCCAAAAGGAACTGCAGCTGTTTGAAAATGAACACAAATTTTGAGTTTTGAAATTATGAAAGTGTCGAGTCGAGAGTGCTGATTAGAGTTCTGGTTTTCACAAGAAGAGAGAAACAACTGCACATGGAAAATAGACTACAAAATTTGAGTTTTCAAATTTTGACAGTTCCAAGAGTTCTGATCAGAATGCTGGTTTCCACAAGAAGAGTCATATGGAAAAATGTAATGAAAATTATCAATTGACTGAAAAATGGAAGAACAACAGCTCTTTGAAATCGAACAGAAAACTCGACTTTCGACGACTCTTGAGTGATAGCGAAATAAGAAAAATGAGGGTTTTAAGGTTATGGTTGACAACATGTGACAGCTGATTCACTTTCGCCGCTCCAGCTGATTTCTATTCGCCACTAGTGGCGAATAGAAATCTCGGCAGTAATCCGCCATATTCGCATCGCTCAAGAGGCGGCGAAAGTCGAATTTTCGTAGCACGTGTTATGAAAAAGTGTTTCGGCTCTGCTTCGACTCAATTTCGTCTTGAGTTCGACTTCAAGACGATGATGTCTCAAAATTGAGACAAGGCATAGAATGAAAGCTCATTTTTACGGTTTTTTCCAAGTCGACGGAAATTCGTCTCAGGACGAACTTTTATGGACTCCGAAATAACACAGTTGACAGATATGGAGGAATAAAATGGATGGGTAAAAAATGCCGGATTTTGGAAAATTAGTAATTTTCAAACTGAAAATTCAGAATCCGTGGATCTTCATGACTATAGCACACGGAGAAACCCAAACACCATTGATTCTTGCGTTTGACACGACTCAGTCGTGTTTGGCTTGAAAAAAAAGCGTCCAGGCACCACTGCACGCTGCGTACGCACCATTTATTAGTGTCCATGCATAATTCAGCGATTCACTAGTGTTCACGCAGTGGCCAGTGATGTCTTACGCAATAGAGACAAAAACACAACTGAGTCGTTCGTGGGCGTCACTGGCCATATTTTTACGCATTAATAGTTAGTGCGTGCGCGGCACTCACCAATGTCACATTGGAAATTTGCAAAATAATGCAGGATCACGCCGATGCGCATGAGACTTCAGAGCGAAAAACTACGAAAAACTTCATGTAGGTACATGACTTGGAGAAGGGGAAGGTATGTCATCCACATTATTTCCACGACTAGTCACAGGGGTGACTTTTCGCCCCCTCATTCAAGAATTGAGAAAAGGGAAAGGTAATAAGCGACCTACATTTTATCCAGGACCTGTCAAGATGGTGCTCTTTTTACCCCTACAGGGCTTGGTAAAGGGGAAAGTATATGCCCTACATTCTTTCCATGTCTAGTCAGAGGAATGTTTTTTCCCGTCCTACAAGACTGGGGACAAGGGAAAAGTAAGTGAACCAGAAAATTCTATGACTAGTCACAGGGGTGACTTTTCGCCCCCTACGAGACTTGGTAAGGGAGGGAGGTATGTGATCCGTATTATTTCGATGACCACTCACAGGGGTGCCTTTCTGGCCCCCACAAGACTTGGGAGGGGTGAGGGTATGTAATCCGCAGGTCGAAACACAAGGGTGCCATTATACTCCCTACATTACTTGGGAAAAGAGAAAGGTATGTGCCCTCATCTTCTGTGTGACTTGTCACAGGAGTTCCTTTTCTTCCCCTACAAGGCTTGGAGAAGTGGAAGGTATGTGATCCGCAGTAACTCCGGGACTAGTCACAGGGGTTCTGTTTTGCACCTCACCTAACTTCGACAAGTGGAAGGCATGTGATCCACTTTGTTTCCATGACTAGTTACATGGGTGCCTTTCTGAACCCTACGAGACTTCGGGCAAGGGGAATGTATGTATGTGTTCTTTCATTGTATTCTTCGCAACTGAAACTATTTAAAATCCAAAAGTGTTAAGATTATACGTCATTTTATTGAAGGGATTGTGAAATCAAAAAGAATCTGATTTTCAATATTGGAAATCTTTGAACATAAAATTATTTTTAATGTGTAGATAATGAATAAGTATGAACTCCCTTTTGAATAAAAAAAAATTCCAAATTTAAATTTTAGATTAATGAAACATTTTTGCATTTATATTAACGAGTTTCGATGACTTTTGAGGAATTGTTAGCAATGAAGGAAAAGCAGTAGAAAGGTGATGTTAGACAATCGATTCAAGTTATTTGGCATCTTTGATCTTTATTGTACAAAAAGTAGATTTACCTATCAATTATGTGCCTAAAATTATTTATAATAAAACATATACAAGGGCATAATCAATACAATTATAATCAACACAATCGCAACGGACGGAGAAAATTAAGTATTTTCATTCTTCTTTTTTCAACTTCTTACAACTTCAAACACACATTCTACGGCCGTTGCCTAACATTTCTCTTTTATACACAATTACATTTTGCATTTTCCTCTCGATAAGCATCGCTTTCCGCGATAGCGGATAATTACAAAAAAATCATTTGAGCTTGGTCTGCAATAATTGCAATATAAAACATTACAATACGTATTATATAGTCGTTTTTCTGAGTCATGATTTATAAAGTTGATCGAAGAGGGTACAAATGTTTTGACTTCATTCCAGAGGATTCGGATAGTGTGAAAGCTGTAAGCTACACGAGATTCAAACTCCAACAACAACCTTTTAACTAATTACTAGGAAATGTAAGGCACTCAACATTTCTGGACGTTTCCACCCTCTTCCAAAAGACGGTCGATATCAATAATTACAATAATCAACAATTTTATTCACAAGGAAAAAACAACAAATTTTTACTTTCTTACTTTTTCATTTTTAAAATTTTTCTACGAGCACAGTTACCAGAACAATATTTTTCAGGAACAGAAATACATTTGAGACAAGACAAAGTAGAAAAAATATAGTTTGGACAGAAATTGTGTTTAACCTGAATTTTTTTTTTTTAAGTGAAGCTTCCTTTTTGCAATAGGATTCTAGAGTTTCAAAGAATATTTAGAATAAGGAACAGTTATAGTTTAATGAACAATGAAAAACAAGAGTTATTTCTCGTGAAATACGTGGCAAATTTGAGATACAACATTGGTGTTGTCAAGACGCTATCATCATAATTATATCGTATGCAGACATCGTCACACCAGGGTCAAGTTATCCCCGAAGAATGGTACAAGGTAAAAATAACGTGGTTTATCAAGACTATAAAACTGTAATCTGGATTCTTTAACTTTGAAGAAAAAATGTTGTACTTTTTACATTACAAATAAGACTGTTACCAAGTGGTTTATTCTTTTCTCCAGCTAGAATCTAAATGTTTTATAAGCAAAAAGGAGACATTCAAAATAAATTACACAATATTTTGAAGACCCTCTACCGATTCCCCCAATTCATGAAAAAAATATATACACCATTCCAAACAATTATCATCAAATTAATTTGAATGATTTTGTATTCCCGTACAGATTTTATTCCTTTGACGTCAGTACAATTTTGAAAAAAAAGTCGAAGGTTCAATTGCTCACTCTCATTAATTATACACCCAGACCGGATTGATTGTATTTCTCTTCAAACTTGTTTAAAAAATAAACACATCGATTTCAAACGCTATTTCACTTTGATTTTTGATATAAATTTAAGTCTCAGTTCAAATCTATTTATTATAAGCAAAAAGGAGACATTCAAAATAAATTACACATATTTTGAAGACCCTCTACCGATTCCCCCAATTCATGAAAAAAATATATACACCATTCCAAACAATTATCATCAAATTAATTTGAATGATTTTGTATTCCCGTACAGATTTTATTCCTTTGACGTCAGTACAATTTTGAAAAAAAAGTCGAAGGTTCAATTGCTCACTCTCATTAATTATACACCCAGACCGGATTGATTGTATTTCTCTTCAAACTTGTTTAAAAAATAAACACATCGATTTCAAACGCTATTTCACTTTGATTTTTGATATAAATTTAAGTCTCAGTTCAAATCTATTTATTATAAGCAAAAAGGAGACATTCAAAATAAATTACACATATTTTGAAGACCCTCTACCGATTTCCTCAATTCATGAAAAAAAATATATACACCATTCCAAACGATTATTATCAAATTAATTTGAATAATTTTGTATTCCCGTATAGATTTTCTTCTTTTGACATCCGTACAATTTTGAAAAAAAAGTCGAAGGTTCAATTGCTCACACATTAATCATACACTCAGACCGGATTGAATGTATTTCTCCTCGAACTTGTTTAAAAAATATACACGTCCATTTCAAGCGCTATTTTACTCTGATTTTTGATATAAATTTAAGTTTTAGTTCAAATTTATATAAAAATTTTGTTCCTAAATCCATTTTCAATTTGTACATCGACATCTGGGATCGAAGTTCTGCGACACCAGATTTTCACTAGAGAATATTCTAGATTTAAAATCCTTTTCTTGGATTTCAAGATACACCTCATTCCCTTTTTGAGGCACGAGAATCGAATCTCAGTTTACGAAAAAAATTTCTATTACGCGCAAGACCAGAGGTCCTTCGGATTCGTATACTGTATGCGTCTAGTTTTTTGCGTGCAGCGCACTGATAAACGAAAGTGAGTTTACACGGAAGTATCTCCCGATCATAAAATAAAAACATTTGCAAAAAGGTGCTACAACTTAATCATTTTTGAAAATCGAATGATATTTCACTATTATAGTTACGATCTATTTATGTACATTTTCAGATATTTATTCGAGTAGGAAAATCCTATTTGTCCAACAATAAAATGTCTGCACGTTATTCGCCGATCGGAAAGCATTTGATTCCTATGAATTTCGACCTCTTTTATCAATTTTTCATTGATTTAAGTCGAATCTTCAATATTTCATCACACTTTTGACTGATTTTTGAAACTTATTTCTTTATGACAAAAATGGTTAGTTTTTACATGAATAAAAAATTGAACTCTCCATTATTTCAATTGTTAGATTCAAATCAATTTTACAATATCCTTTAGTTGACTGAAAATATTGGAATATTTTGAAAACGCGGGAAATTGATGATGCATTGAAGAAAACAATTTTGTTGGATTTATTGTTGGATTGAAACGCATATAAGAATCATAATATAATTATATTATATTAAATTATATTATAATCTAACCAATTCAATTAAGAAATTTTTTTCAATTTTTCTTCACTTACCATGTCGTTTCAGTAATTCGTATATCTAAGAATGAAAACAATTTCAGTTAGAAGAAGTCTTCGAATTTAAAAAGACGTTCCGTACAAAAAAAATGTTTTACCGATTGTTTTGAAATGAACAGATATGTGAAGAAAAGTATTAAGGAAATGGTACCATAATGATAAGATTGAGTGGACAAAAATTTACATGGTTTGATATAAATGTTTGTAAATTGTTATTAGAACGAAATCAGGAATCAAAGCCTTCAAAATTGCAAATACATTTTATTGAAATATTGGATGTTCACAGAACTTATTTTAGATTGAAGAAATTAGAGAAATAATTTTTATAATTCAATATTCTTTCAAATAATCGGTCGTTTTTGAATATCATGAATATTACATTTTCTGCTTGGTAGAATTTCAATTACGTTGCGCGAAATCCCTCCAATCAAATTTAAAAGAACAAAAATATTGAATAGTCAAAAATGTTAGAGGGAAAATTTAAATGATGAAAGTCGAAAAGATTTGAAAATGTTTTTTGCTATCAAACATTTTTTGAGTGTTCCAGCTCAGAAAAATTTTTGTTTGAAGCAAAAGAAAAGCATTTTAGTGATTACCCCAAGGGTAAATTTCAACAGCAATATGGACAGATTTGGATATATCAATGAAATAGGAGATTTACAAATTATTCGCGTAAAAGTAGCGAATGACACTTTACTTTCTATTCGAAGATTACCATTTTTCAATTTCTAATAGCACTCAAAATGGAACCTGGTTTCTTTCTCATCTATGTCTTGAATTTGGGTGTATAAAAAACTTTTAATTCTCAAGTGATTATTCTCATAATTTCTGATCAATTTTGATCTTAATAGAAATTACAGAAACCGAGTTAATTTCATACAAATCAAATTTGAATGCGAATTTTGAGTTGTTAAGAAAGGCTTGCCTAATGGATTAATATAAAATATTTCTTTTATTAATAAATATATTTTTTTCTAAGTGGATTATGAATAAATTTTGCGATCAACGTCGCAGTATTTATTCTACCATCTCCAATTGAGTAAATAACAATAAATAACTTTTGCAAATGATTCCGTCTTCTATATAAAATCCCTGTGATACAACACTGAAGATTCAGTCTCTCCAGATTGCAATCCTTATTAATCTTCTCGTAAAACCCGTCCAGTGCACCGGAGGATGAGCATCGAAGGAATAATCAGTCCTTCCGGATAATCGACTCCGCCTCGGACGAAAAGTAAAAAGATAATAAATATCACGTCATATATGCTGTACAAGTCTACAAGATACCGATGGAGGCGGCACGGCGCGGCGCGGCAGTGGCAGATTTGAACGCGAGGCGCCAAAGACGAGGGGTGAAGGGAAAGCGAGTGAACCAACACCGGTTGAACCAGTCGAAGTTGGAGCACTGGAGCCAATTCGAGTCAGAAACAGAAAGGTGCCAAAGGATGCTTTCGCGGATGACCTCCAGAGACATAAAAAATAAAATATCAACATAAAGAGAGCGAGATAGCCACAGCCATAAGGTTGCTGCCGTCACGAAGATTCGAGATCGTACTGGGGCTCTGTTGGATTCTGGGATATTGCGTCCATTGACTTTGCAGACCTTTTTATTTTGGGTTTTGGAAGGCCGGATTTAGTTGACCGGTCTTGTTGCTGGAATTCGCGGGCAGCGGAGTTGTCAAATGCAATTTTTCTTGGCGTTTTGCTGCTCTTGCAAGACACATCAGGGCTCCCACAAGCACAATTAGACCAATTACGGCCAAGGCACCGGAAACTGCTGCTCTTGCAACTGGAGGAACCTCTACTGCAATTTTCAGTAACGATTTTACTTCCTGGGGCAGCTCATCAATACCCTGTAAAGATATAAAGAGATTATAACCAAATAGTTTTGAAACATCCTATATTTTTCCGGGTGATCCAAAACGATGCTTAATAACTTTTCCCTTTGTGTTAAG
>WSXT02138202.1:0-10540 GCA_011762715.2 Neuroterus valhalla
CACTAAATAAGCACTAAATTATGGCATAGTGCCCATATCGATATGACAATGTTGTAATTCCAGCTTCCGGGACCTAAATATAAGAACTTGCGGTTGAGTAAGCGAGAAGCTCGAGTAGTCGATGGCAGTTCCTCCAAGCACGCTCTGCAAAATATTGTTCGAACGTACCATTTAGACTTTTTGAGGATATAATTGTTTCTTGGGGATCAACAATACATATATTTAAAAAAAGGACTCATATCGATTGTATACAGAATCAAACAATATTATATGTTTAGATACTTATGGTATGAAATTCCAAGTAAGCGAAAACACTGCAATATGGTAAGCCCAAATTTTTACTCTCGGACTAGTCAAACTAATTGGTATGATTTCGAAGTGATCAAAGACTTCTCCAATGTGAAAATCTCTTGAAAAGTTTATTGGCGTCTGTAGAAGTATATCTTGATAGTAAATAAATGCATCAGTTTAAAATAAAATACATGGGTCACGGAAAATACAATCAGTAATATAAACTCAGAACGGGTCCTCATTTTAGGAACATCGGTGTTGAGATCATTATGAGATATAATAGACCTGGAACCTAAGCAAAAATACAAGCCACTGAAAATGGCGGAGGAGAGCGCAATACGCAGGGATAGATAGAGATGACGGTAGGAGTTCTTTGGAGTATCTCGCCTGTGTCGATTGTGGAAATCCTCATAGGAGCTACATATTGTTTCGGTGGTGGTTCTTGTTTTATTTGCAAGAATAATATAAATAAAAGTAAAAATCCATATTGTAGCCAAACAGTACGAGATAGGGAAAAATGGTTAGAAACAAAATTCACTCAAGAAAGATCTACAAAGTTGACAGCAACTATTTTTTGATAGGTCGTGTGATTTTTGTTTCATTAGGAAGAAGAATTAGTGAAGAAGCTTAACGGAAAAGAATTCACTATCATCAAATTACAGGAGCCGACGTTTTGCTTTTCAGTTTCAAAAGATTTATATGCACAAAGGTTGGGAAGTACAAAGACTGAGTGCGAAGCGCGAGATTCGACAGACTCGCGCCGTAGGCGCAATGAAACTCAGAGGCTGCGCGCGCAGCGCGCATTAAGAATGTGTTTAAGTTCACCTGTTCCCTTATTCAGGTTAGGCCAATATTTTGCACGAATTATTTCTTCATAAAATGGAATCAAGCTGTAGGTTGAAGATAGAAAAAAGGGCAAACAAAGCTTTTCCAAGAGTGAATGATAGCCACCCTTCTGTATGCTGTACAGCTTTGAGTCCTGTGTATAAGCTAACCTTAAACTATAAAGTGACAAAATGCTACGGAGAGCTTTGCACGAACCGAACGCGACGTGGCGCTGCGTTGTACGCTGAATGTCGACTACTAAGTCCGAGCTACTAAGCGTTCTGTGAAGGAATCATGAAGAGGTACAATGAAAATCTAGACCCTGGAGGGGCATATTGAAACATTCATTCAATGATATAAAATAGTTCAAGGTTTAGGAAGAAAAAAATATATGTATATGAATATGTATAATTTTATTTGTTTGGTAAGGAAGTTCCAAGGCCTAGCTAGAGTCGAAAAAGAACTTGGCATGGATGTCTACAGGTGTTCGTCTAGCTATCAAAGTTGAAAGGTTTGAGTTGTTTTTGATATACGGTGTCAATTTTCATAATGTATTATTTTGAACACCTGAGATAGGTTTTGCGTGCATTGGACAAATCCGATATATTACATGTGGAGTTAAACTTAACTTTTACATGGAGCTTCATGTGCATTTTCACACAAACGTTTTTAGCTGAACTGCAATCGAGCTCTTATCACGAAAACACTCAAAATCAAGGCACGATATTATAATCATTTATATTTACCAACAGAATCCAAGAAAATGGCTAAGGCGAAGTATGTAATACTCAAGGCTATTCTCATTTTCTATTATATATGATACTAATTCACCAAGAAATTCTTGAATGGCTTGACTGAAAGAATATTCTACAGAATAATATCATCTACATACTCATATATATAATAGTCGCTATCTAACCTGACAGAGTTGATTTACCTCTCATAAAGATAACGTTAGATCATCAGGAAGACTTGTGAAAATATGTTCTGAAAATGATAAAATCTTCCAGCTTTATATCTGCCGAGACGTCACTGAAGCAAAAATTTGCTTTACAGGAACTCATAGTAAACATATGTGTTGTGATTGAAACCTCGACAGGAATGAAATTGGAAACTTCGAAAATTCGATATCCTTCCAACATATTTTCAGATAAAATGGATTCAAATATCTCACATCGTCTCTAACAAGGCTCCATAGTAACAAAGATTGAGTAAGATAGTTTTTGATAGTTAGACAGAGTATTCATAACAGAAATTGAGAAATAAATTTGTTCGTTCTCTAGAAAACGTAATGATTCTTTAATTCCAAATTTCATCCTCTTCCATCATTGAGTACACTCTTATTTCCATACCGTCATCGTAGCCTATCTGCTTACACTACTCCAACGTCTATAGGCTCGGCCAAACTGACACAGCCCCTGCATGCAAGGCCTGCGGGGGAGAACCGTATATTTCCCTAGCTAATTGTGAAATTCATAGTGTGAGATAAAAGTTGAAGGGTTATTAGGAATTTAAACTTGCATTGCGAGACCTGATGGTCATCTAGCGCACTAACCAACATGGCTGTCGCTAGGCTTCGCATAGCATTGTTCACAGGCGTGTTGTACTTGCTTTAACGTGATAATAATTAATTATGTAAACAGTATGTTTTTTATGTTCTTAGTTAACAGTAAATGAGAAGTTAATGGAGATTATATAAACAATACAAAACAGAAGTCTCACAAAACCATAGAAAAGGAGATGATACAAAGGTAGTGTGTGCTGTGTTGTCAATTGTAACTCCGAACAAAATATCAACACTAATTTTAGTTGCCACAATGTACCAAAATTTGCAAGTGGTACTGTTACAATGAAAAGTATATTTGGAGGAAGTATTATTGTTGATAAAAATTCAGAATGGTTCAGAATAATATGCATGCTGAAGACCTGCGGCAGCCATGGATGGTTTTGATACAGCAGCGTCTCTTTGCCCGTGGTGGACGTTCTCTTTGCCAATAGGTAAAGAGTTCGATGGGCTACATAAAGCAAACAAGGCAATGTCGGGAGATAGACCTAGCAATTGATTTATCAGTGGCGCTCAATGGCGATTTCATGTGTTGCATTGGTCGTACACTTAGCAAGAGGGTCGAGGATAGGAGGCAAAAGAAGGAATAATGAAAATGATTAAAAAAAAACTCAGACGGGAAAAGCAGAGGAAACCTTGCACCCACTCCGGGGGAAAGAACGCAAGGGCTTCCTGCAGGTCCTACGGGACCAGGGTATCTGAACTAGCGCCAAAGAAGCTTTAGTTTTAAGTTCAGAGAGCTGGCCTTGTAGCGGAAAAGAGCGAACCACGGAGGAAAGACAAGAAGGCAGGCTCGAGTAGAGGAAGAAAACCAAAAGAGAGGTCCGGTTCGAGGCAGTTCTCATGAAACCAGCCGAGGATATGAGTTGTTGAGCCAAGGTTCTTGAAAACTTTAACAGAAAGGTGTAGCTCGAAACTCTTGGTGTCAAAGTTGAGGATATAGGACCAGCCGGGAAGAGTTCAAAAGCAAGGCATAAGTCTTGACAAAACTGGCTCATGATTTCAGAGAGGCTATTGAGAACAAGGAAACTTGAGCAAGCTAGTCCTACGCATTAGATGAAGATCTTTGACGAAGAACCCTCGACGGAGGAAGAGGATTTAAACAAAGCCTCAAGGAAACAGGACACCTAGTGTCAATAGTTGAGCGGGTTTCAAGGTCAGAACAATTGAGACAATTTTTAGGTGGAGCCTAAAAGCATGAGGGCATGAGAAAGGAGATTGCCATGGAGCTTCTCTGGTCAAAACACTTGGAGGTAGAGTAGTTGTTCTGCAGACTAAGGAACAAGCTGTAGACAGCTGGGTGCTATTGTTGTATAGTTTACGGCCATCTGGCATCCAGTACTGAACTCAACATAACATCTAATCTTTGGAGATGAATCAGAAAAAGAGGCACACAGAGCGTTTGGTAGGATAGTAAATATGCTCCTTGATGCATCGACCTCATCTATTGATCTATACCACACGGGAGAACGAGTCCGCAGCAAGAAACTGATACTGCCCAGGTTGGGCGACGGTACGTTCCATTTCAATATGATACCTTCGAAGTATGAGGTTCAACCCGTTATAAATAACTGAGAAAATGCGTTATCCCAGAAAATTTTTATTGACCCGCAGATCTGATGAAAGATACTGAACTCTATCGCTAACTAACCGAGTAAACTGCCGAATATTCGAAATTAATTAAAATCATGATCCCGAGCCGGGAGTTAACCTGACTAGGATCAGCGCGTACAGGTAATTTTTAATGGGTTCATGATGTCAATAATCTCACTTGACCATTCTATGGTCAACAATTATTGCCCAAAATAGTAAAAATGCTCGTTCCAGTAGGTAAAAACAAGAACAAGTTTTCAATTTTTTTATTAGATAGAAACTCAGGTTTTAGGCAGAGCGTCTTTTGTTCCTCCTAGAAAATGGATCAAATGTGTAATAATCTATTTTGCCGTGCCACTTCTCATCTGTTCCATAGTTTTACATATTCCTTTCATTCATTTGCTTGCTCTCGGCTCTCCTTACAAAATCATGGTATGCTTGAATCGAGCTCGATGGACGGATTGATTGGCGGCTTCCATTGTAGTGTGCTTGATAGAATGCTTGAAGGTTCGTGAGCGGCCTTTCTTGAGATTGGACTTGATGGGCATGTACCTCAGCTTTAGAATGTACTTGACGGAATCCTCGTGGGTTTGCTTGCTGCCTTACTGGATACTCTGGTTGATAGATTGGGTGATGAAATACTCGCTTCTTTGGTCGCTGCATTGTTTGTTTTTGAGCTTGACTGATTCCATGAGTAATTGCTTGCGGATTTGGTCTGTGTTCAGCATGACTTTTATCTTTGGCAACTACGCTTGACAAACGACGATCAATACCCAATGTCCAAAGCTCTCCATATGATAGACTTACAAACTTGTTTCTAACTGTGTCAAACACATTATCAGTTTCGCCAAACAAATTAGATATTGGTCTAATGGTATCTCTCTGCTTCCATCCAATGATCACGTGATCTCTTGCTACTAAAACTGAATCTCCATCGAACTTACTCATATCGTCATCAACCACTCTTCGTAGATAATCTAACTGTCGACAAGGTTTGTATCTAAATGTCTTGATAGGAGGAAAGTAGAAACCTTGAGATGCAGGGAATAATTCAAGTAAGCCAAGGCGTGAATTCGAATCTGTCGAAGGATAACAAAAAATTTCATATAAATGCATATAATGTAATACTAATCCAAAATGAAAGACAATAAGCTCAATATTAATTCCAATCTGTAGGGCTACTTGTGAATTTTATAAGGCTTTCTTTCAATTAAGGCATTAATTTCACCTGAACTTGCCACAAGAGATCTATTTCTATTGAAATATTGTTCAAATTGAGCTTCATATAATCATTCAATTGTGTACTATTCAAGATTTTAGAAGAATTAAAGGATGATATTGTGAAACTCTCAAATAGGTTTCATCACCTTCTTCAACAAACGCATTCACATCTTATTGCTACAGAATGGAAAAATTATTGTGTACACATTTGATCTTACCTGACCTTACTCACGTTAAAATATCATTCCCAGATGAATTCATTCAATAAGCATACAGGGATTCCAGAGAACACAAAAGCAAAACTGACCCAAATTTTATTGAAATAAACGTGTGATTTTTTTGATCCTCCATAAAGAATAGAAACACTTCGTAGAAACATACCTCCATAGAAATACTTACTAACGAATTTAATTATCAAAGTTTTTGCTGATTTTCTTTACGTGCATATCATATGAAATGGATAAAACAATTTATTATTTCAATTTGTTTCATATTCCATGTTTGATATTCATGTAGAATATATTTACGTACAAAAATGTTCGATATCCCTGCCTGGGTCAGATTTATAAAATTTATATTTTCAAATGTGATACAATTAATTTTCGTGATTTAACGTGGAGTTTTTGGGGGGTTTATTCTTGATGAGTTTATTTTTGACTTGGAAATCTGTCATAATAATTTCTATTGTCGCAATTGTGTACATGATAAGCAATTTATAAAGTCGCCCGCTGAATTCTAGTTCAGTGTCTCCTCCTGATACATCAATAATTCTTATGATAAGAATATAATCAAAATTATAGATATGTTGTGATATCGATATATATTTACCAACAGAATTAATAAAAATGGCCAAAGTGAAGAATAAAGCACCGGCGGCGATCATCATTCTCTCTAACATGTGATACTGATTTACAGAGAAATTGTGTAACAGCGCCTTTTATGGAAATTTGACAAGATAGTCTTATACATATAATCTTATAAATATGAGCCTTTATCTCATTTTACGACATAAATCGAAGCCTGAGAGATAACGTCCAATTATCAAAAATACTGATATTTGCACATAAACTCAAGTTGTAGTGAGAGCAAACATCATAAACAAATGATTCATGAGAAATTCATCATGTGCAATAAATCACAAAGGATGCCTCAACTGAAGAAAGTATGTTTCTAACCGGCCACTTATTGAATTTATTAGAGACAAAGTATATAATAAAGGAAAGAGAGGGAGAAAAGTTAGATTAAGGAACAACTCACTGCTTTCCTTATTCTTTCTCTCATCTTTTTCATAGACTTGGACCAAAAAGTTCCGGAATTAGTTGAGACCTTATCATGGGCAAGTTTGGACGATATCATGATCAGACAACAGATCATGATCAGATATCATTGGAGGAAAATAAAAGAAATTCAAAACTGCTACTACTGCTACTGCTAATATGCCATTCTCGTCATTCTAAAATTTCTCGACAACATTCATGAACTTTTCCTCAAACCTCAACTTCTGTGCTACTGACATAGTACCGCGCTGGTTGTATATCCAACCTTCAGCGAGTACACTCATCTTTTTAAACAAGGCCGCTTGAGACAAGGCCGCTTCCACGCCTCACCACTCCTGTCTCTCCCCTCACGCAAGCCTTAACGACCTACACTAAAGGCCATCGCTCGAGTAGGCAGGGCAGTACTGCGTATTTTGAAGCCATTCACTTAGCGACTCTCTGCGGGCGGCATTTAGAGATCATTGCGGCCCTGGCCCTTGACATAAGCGTGCTCAGTCGTCACTTCAAATGCAGTTCGAAATGGATTGCAGGAAAATCAGCATGGGTGGAAGGTATAATTCAAAATACTAAAAGAATCCTGATAATTCGAAGCTGCAAGAAAATGCTCATAAATCTCGGGAAATTAGGAACAGGCACCAGGAATTGGAACAATTTTATTTATTTATTGAACACATTTTATTTCACTTTAGCTAATATTTTCCATGTCTTCTTAAATAATCCTGGTATATTTGATATGCTTGAATGCCCGCCTGATTGTTTACTTCGTGGTTTACTTGATGGTTTGCTTGAGAGTGTAAACGAAGGATTGCTTGATGGATTGATTGATAGTTTGCTTCATGAGTTGCTCTGTGCACAGCAGCAGCATCATCTTTTGCACGAACAAATGAAAAACGACGTCCAACACCCAATCGCCAAAGTTCGTTAGAGTTCAGGCTGACAAACCTGTTGTTATAGGTGTCAAACACATTATCAGTTTCGCCGAACAAATTGGATAGTGCTTTAATATTGTCTCCCAGCTTCCATCCAATAATCACGTGATCTCTTGCTACTAAAGTTGATTTCACATCGAATTCAGTCATTTCTTCATCCACGATTCTTCTTAAGTTAACTAACTGTCGATTAGGTACATATTCGAATGTCTGCAGAGGAGGCAAAACTTTACCCTTGGTTCCAGGAAATAATTCCGCCAAGCTTTGTGAACATATTTCTGCAAGAAGAAATGTAAATCGGTGCATCTTATTACTTATAATATATTGCAAATGAGAGCAATAAAATTCAGAACATGAAGAGTTCGAAAAGTGTATCGATGTCAATGAAAACTTTGACAAACAACTTTTTAAGATTCGCATAGGCTTTCATATTCAGTTTTACCTTCACCTTTCGCTTCTCTGTAATGCGGACGACTTGGGAAGGTCTAACTTATGAGGTCACTAAGTTTGTCAATCAATATCGTGCTCATTTTTACCAATTCTGAATCACTCGAGTATTCCCAATGAATATTTATTTGACGAGGTAAAATTTTGGCATGGAGAATAGAATCTTGAATCAGTATGAGTATATTGTTCATCAGAAGGATAAAGTTCAATGGTTCGCTCATGATACACGTGATATTCTTGGATCATAACCCAAGTCTGAAATTTTCCCTTGAGAGCATGTGAAGCAAGTGTAAAGTATCTTCAAGCACCCGGAGGCTTAAGAAGTCGGCAGATTGGAGCAGGTTGGACGAAAATGATTCTGAAGGAGGCACTTTGACGGACCATCAAAACGAGGAACGATCAAAGCAAACAGGTCGGTTAAGCAGTGATTAACTGTGTCGCGAAACTGACGAGGAAGCGTCGAGCAAACACGATACGTTCGCGTAACGCTTCCCCAATCGCTGCAAGAACATGCCGCAGGTGATGGAGAGGAAATGGAAACAACACCAACCGTGGAAAATAGGCATGCCTCAGTAGAAGACTGCGGTTTCAGTAAGACTAAGAGGAACATAAACATTTATGTTCAGGTTCCAAAGTTGAAGCTGGCGATGGATCTGAAGATTAAAAGACGCTTGCCTTAACTGGACGAAGAGATTAGCTGTGCCAAATACACGAAGCAGTTCAAGGCTGCTACCCATCAAGGAGAACATTGTAGAAGAAATGATTCTTGACTTGGCCGGCAGCAACATTACGGTCAAGGACAAGACAAAGGAGAAGACGTAAAGAGGTTTTGTAAGAGAACTGCAGCGATTCTATTTAAAATATTCAGTTTGTAGCCACGTCTTCGCAACTTCCACGCTGTAATCGCATGCCAGCAACATGCCGAGGTATTTGACAGATGGGTGCGCATTGTTGAACAATGCGTTCTTCCCCTTAAGGTACTTCGTCAAGGATAGGCTTTCGCCAAAGCCATAATTCTCTCACACTGATGAATCGCTTGTTGTAATATTCCTCCCACCTCATCTTTCGACCCTAATAGAGGCTCGTATAGAATTCTTTTTTCCAAATATTGCGTTTATGTTTGTTTTTGCTTGGATTGAAAATCAAATAATTCTTGCGCCTGAAAATCGGCACCGCCTTGCATGAGGAATAGCGGTCACTGGCGTGCACCGCCATGCTGGCCTCGAGTATCGAGACGTTACGCGACGGGTAACGTCTATGTCGACCCTGAACCGTTGTCAGCTCCCAGGTCAATTCCTGGAAAACTTGAGATATTTGTTCTCAATATCATAAAACTTGCATAGCCTTTGAATAGGAAATCAAAATGAAACAGGGAAACAGTGAAACAGTGAAAACAGTGATAAAACAGTTGAATTTTCAACCAAAAAGGAAAATACTCATTACTAAAAGAGATAATATTCAACAGAGGAGTTGAGTTTTCAGGCTGAAACGACGAATGTTTCAGAACAAAGTGGACCTTTTGAACGAAAAACATGAATTTTTATTAATTATTCCAACTGAATAGGCAAATATGAAAAAGAAGTCGCATTTTCAACCGTATCGTTGATCTTTGGAGTCAAAGAAGATAATGTTTCAAAAGACCTTCGAATTTTTAGTCTATTGTGTATTATATAGTTACGTTTTTTACGAAATTATTGAATTTTCAACGCAACATCCCAATTTATATTAAAGACAGTTTATTTAACAACAGAGAGATGAATTGTCTCAGAAAAACGTAATTGTTGTTATTTCAAACCAAAAAATTTTTTAATATTGAATCAAGCACAGTTGAATTCTATTACAAAAGGTACATTTTCAACACAATAATTGAACCGTTCACCAAAAAGATGAATTTCAAACCAAACTTCTGAATTTGAAAAAAACTAATTTTCAAACTAAGATGGACGATTTTTGTGTTAAAGGGTCGCATCTTCAACAAGATGAGATTATCCAGATGAAAAAAAATAAATCGAAACCAAATTGTTATCAATTTCCAAGCCAGAAATGGAATCTTAATCGAAAATAGTTCTATTTTCTACCAATATAAGAGAATTGTTAACTAAAAACGACAACTTTCCACAGAAATAGTTTATTTGATCAATTTTCAACATAATGTTAAATAGTTGAATTTTCAACAGGGTAAAATAATTTTAAACACAATTAAACAGAATTTTCAACCAAAAAAATTAATTTTCTATACGAATGGTGGATACTATAATGATTAAATGCATTTGCAACCAAGCAATTCAACTTGCGTCCAGGTATTTACATTTTTGATAGAGAGGATAAGTTTTGTACAACAGGAGAGAAGAATTTGTAACACGGTACAAGTATATTCAACCAAATTTCTGAAT
>WSXT02138213.1:0-10540 GCA_011762715.2 Neuroterus valhalla
TTTCCCAAAAAAGAACTACCTAGTAGGACTACACTTTGCCCAAGCTTGAGTTCGATCAGAGAAAGTCATTTTTCAAGGTGGGTACACTTGAGGAATAATGCCCCATATATATTATATTTATTATCTATATACTAGCTGAAACCTAAAACAAAAACATAAATTGTTTTTGCGGCATATATGGATATCAATGTAGAGATGAGTGGAGATGTTACATCTCTTGCGGATCAGAATATAATGGAGAGCTGCAGCCTGAAGCGGACAGGCGAGGCTCGAGTGTCCTTCGGTGACACTCGGCTTCTTCCGCCCGCCGAGGACCCCTTTCCACATCGCACTCACCACATGCACGGATCCGAAGGTGGTAAGAGAGGGGATTTACGAGTGATAGCTATTTACACCGTTGCTCGCGTGTTGGTATAGGCATTTTGTGTCACATTTTGCGCCCATTTTTCGTGACGGGGCGCTCTCGTTTTTCCCAGTTCGGTCGCCTCGCTCAGAGTATATGTATACCCTCCCAAAAGAAGCAAAGCTTCAAAAATATGGGATTTTCAATAGGAACAGGTTAAATTTTCAGTTGAAAAAATTACTTATAACAAAAAAAACTAACTTTCCAATAAATCGTCATATTTTTACACAAAATGATGAATCAAATGAAACTGTAAATGTTTAACTGAAGTAGTTGAATTTGAAACCCAGAAGACGAATTTTTAACTAAATCGTTTGACAAAAAATTAATTTCCAACAAAAAAATAGAATTTTTCAACCAAATAGTTGAAAATTGAACTAGAAGAATAAAAGTCTTCAAACCTAAATAGAATATTGACATTTTTGGTTTAAAAAACTAATTTTAAACCAAACGTGAGCGTTTCCAACTAGATGAGTGTTCGACCAAGATGAAAAATGTTTGACTGTATGACTTGAATTGTTAACCGTAAAGAAGAAAAATAATAACTTCTGAAGGGAAAGATAATTTTCTAAAAAAAATCGACTTTCCAACAAAATGTGTGAAGTTTCAACGATATAATTGAATTTTCAATTTAAAAATATAAATTTTCACTGCATTGGCGAATTTTGGACTAGAAAAGATCAATCTTCCACTAAAAATGAAACAGTTAAATTTTCTGTTGGAAAAATTGATTTTCAACAAAACGGATGAATTTGCAGGTATAATGACGAATCTTCAACCTGAATAGATGTAAATAAATTCTCAAAGAAATAGGTTTTTTTCAAATTCAAAAATCAATGTTAAACTAAATACTGGAATTTTCAGCAAAAAAAGATGGATTGAGTCTGAACAATGTAGTTACAATTTCAATGAGAGATTAATTTTTAATCAAAATAGTGCAATTTCAACAAACAAAATTTTATTTCCAACAAACAAATTAAAATTTCGAAGAAGTAGTTGATTGTTCAACTAAAAAAGGATGAATTTACAATGAACAATATAAACAAGTTCTCTATCATAATTCAGAAATACTACTTCTTCTCTAAAGACTGCTTTTGAAGTACTTTCTTTACTTAAAATTGAGAGGAGAGGATCGAAAAATTGTGACGAATTTTTAATTTGAGGAACGATTTTCAAAAGTTCCCCTCTTCTAAATCCGAATTATAATTAGTTCAAGAAGTTCCCGTTCCATGCAGAAAATTCCCTGTTCCAAGTGGAATTAAACTTCTTCACTGAAATTCTCTGCCCTAAAATAAAAACTATAATTATTTTCTTAAATTTACTCTCCTAAGTCAAATATATGAGGAAAAGCAAACAGACCGTGATAAATACATTTTTTTTTCTTAAATTTACATAAAAATTCTTTTTGTATGTTTGGGCTATCATCAATTCCATTATCGAATTTGAGTCAGCTTAAAAAATCTCACAGAGCAACAAAATTGCATAGCGTTTTTCTTATGATGGAAAAAAAATACACATTCTTCCTCTCACATAGTATAGATATATTTATATATTTTGACAATCAGATGAAAGTAAATTCATATTCTTTAAATCAGATGATAATATCTCTTGCTGATTCAAAAAAAAGAAAGCGATCATTTCTCGTATTTTTTTCAGTAGAAATTTCATAGTCTAGGTTGAGCCAAGTAAACTCCCGGTCTTGAATTGAATTCCCGGTTTTTTCCCGGTCAATAAAATTCTCGGTCATTTCCCGGTTTCCCGGTCAAGCCGCCACCCTGAATGTAACCAAATCCAGATTCGTCGCCATATCCGAGCAAGAATTTATTCCACTACAATGAGAAGTTCTACCATGATTCAAAAGAAACGCAAATACATCAAATAGTTGAGCTTTACTCGAAACCCTTCTGCTCGAAACTTGTCGAACAGATTCCAAAAAGTACTATGTCGAAAACTGCTTCATTTCCTGCTCCGTTTCCTTTCAATATTTGATATAGGAAATTTGGAAATGGTTTTATTGATTTCCGGGTCACAGAACTTTATATATATAATACCTATTTTATGCAAATATTCCAATTTCAATTCAGAATTTCCCATTTCAGTCAGCATCAACGGTTTACGAAATAGACAAAATATTACTGGAACAGGAAATTGAATTATATGAGCTTCTGTTTGTGAACTAGCGCAACATTAATATTATAATTTCAACACTGATGACTCAGTCAAAGAACAAAGATAATGAGCCTGCAAGAAGAGATCCCAGCCACGACTCTGATGAACAGTAGACCAAACTCTAGTTTAATATCGAAACAAAGTTCGCAACTTGGAATTCCGGCAAAGAGGACAACGCCCCTGATGTTCGAAATGAAACTCACATCAGTTTTGTCATCAAGAACCCCTTTCAAAACTTGGCTGAAACTTAGGTCGCGAAAATAGTTGTGCACATTATCTAAGTACGTGCTTACGTACTTACATAGACACATTCGACGCTTACATTAACGTAAACCACAATGCCGGACGCGCGTCCCAATGGTCCAGTAAATCTCAACTGAGACTAAGTCCCGAAAATTTAGGTCGTCGCGTGTACTATGTCCGGAACCGTCGCAAAAGCAGCGAGAGAGAAAGAAAGAGAGGAAGAGAGAGAGTCCCGGAAGAGGACATAAGGGAGTGCAGAGCATTCTGTTCCCATAAGGGACGCATTAATCCCTGTTAACTTCCATCTGAAATAAGTGCCGACCCCTATAGAGGACATGGCGCCATCTGCCAGCTGTAACTGAAATAGAGATCTAGACTCGACGAGAAAACTCTGCGACCAAGCCTAACTTCAACCCTTGAGAGGATCTGAGAAAAAAATTGAGAAAGAGAAAATAAAATGAACTTGCTTCGTAATCCTCGTGAAAATGAAACTTTTATCCCGCTTCAGCAGGTCTAGTTAAAGTTAGATTATTCTTGCCTATACTTCACACCAAGTAGATTGCTGAGAGACCTTTACTTGAAGAGATTCATTTTCTTGTAGTAAAGATATTAATCATGAAGGGTCGGTTCAAACTTAGTAGCATCAAGATTTTCAAACATAAATTTACCAACTTAACGATCTTATCAACGTTAAAATGATATATATATATACTTCGAAATTTCAAAGTTTGAAACTACTGTGATGTAAGAAAGTGTCAGTGGTTAAAAGCAATCTAATCTTAAAAGATCTTGAATTCCTCGTTTTTTGTTACTGGCTTCCCAAGTTTTCAAGGATTTCCTTTTTCCGAAAGTTTGTAGTACATAGTACATTATTCATAGGTGCCGTCGATGTGTCATGCGTTTTTCCTAACATGAAATGCATTTTAAAACATCTTTCTCTTCATGTTTCGCTCCTAGGTAGCAGGGTCCCTGCGACGGATGAACACGCCCAACGGGATAGCACTGAATTTCCCGGTGGATTACTGGGAATTTTAAATTTCTTTCGTACAGGAGCAACGTGCCCGTTGCTACCGTTAAAGCGAAATAAATCTTTTTACGACGCCGAATACAGGGGGACGCGCGCGCGCGCGCGCTGCAGATAGATGTTCCGTTCCATTAAACTCGAATAGGATCCTATTTGAAATCACCAATCTTATGGAATTTCGTACAGAATAAGAAGAACAAAGTTTCGCGACGCCAGTGCCGATAGCTCTGTCGATACCCAACCCAAGTCGATTTGGGATTATCACTAACTCCTATCGCTTTTTAAATTAATGGGCCAACCTGGTTCCATTGTAAAGTTAATACAATCTTTCAAAAGATCTTTTTTTTTTGCTCTTGAAGGGGAACATTCTATTAAAAAGAGACGAATTTCTGAACTCGGACTAATATTTTATTCAATTACAAAGTTGCTAGTTTCAGAAAATTTCCTTGGATACATTGACGTATGTTGTACTGTCCAACTGACCTCTTAACTTTCACCTTTCAACACGCGACCCTTTACCTTCAAACTCTATCCCCCAACCTTCGACCTCTGAACTTCTGAATCTGACCGCTTAAATATGCTCCTTAACCTATGACCCCTCATCTCTGACCCATTAACCCCAACCAAGCCAAACTTTCAGCAATACAAGTAGTTAGTCCAGTATATCTAGATATTATCATTGCAATGCATTGGGTAGAAAAATTTTTTGTTGCCATCTTTAGGGTACCATCTTTAGGGTATCATAGAGAGCTTAAATCCAAGTTTTCGACCATCAAACCGTTGCAGGTTGTTCGCCATTTTGAATTAAGGGATAATTTCTTGTATCGCGTATAACAGTCGTATTTTTAATTCAATCAAGGTTAGAGTCCATGTTATTCTTCATGCGAAAAATAAGTTAATAAGTTGATATATTAGATGTTTTTTCCTATTTTGCTTATTTGTTGCTTGGCAATCGATTATGCAAATTAAAAAGAGGGATTATATTTTTATTGAGATCGAATATCTTTTTTGATTTCGGTGCTACCGCAAAACTTTTGAGACAAAAGTTATAATTTACACGATCTTTTACAATTTTTGTTTGAAACCTTTTCTTGTAAGGGCAATTGAACCGCTGGCGATCAAAAAGGGATACGCTCGAAACGCCGTCGTTTAAGTTGGCCCCTAGGTTATATTTTTTTTCAGGTCAAATTTTAATTTTTAATAACGTATTCCAATAGAAGATTTTATTGCGCATATTTTTAGTCCTCTAAATAAATATGATAACTCCATTAGTTTTCGAAATAATCAAGAAAATGTTACTTTTTTCTGCAATCGCAAAATACGAATTTTTTGTGTTCAACTCACCATAAGTTCTACATTAATAGAAATTTTTAAATAAAAATTTCAGAGAATATGCTCTATCATATAAAAAAATAACGTTCTTTATAGAATTCCAATTAGTTGTCACTAAAAATTTATAACGATTTTTATTCTTCTCATGGCGTAAATTTGATATATTAAATTTTCAGAAAATTAAAATTAAAGGTCACCTAACCTTTTGTAGGTTTTAAGGAAGTTTTTTGGAAAATATCAAGCGATTATGTTCTGTGGATTTAGAGTCACAATAAATTGATTAAGGACCTCAGCGCTGTGCCAGAAATTTATGATAATTATAGATTGGAGAAGGCAACTACTTTTTTGTTTACACAGGGTGTCTACCATATTTTTGGAAATGAATTATCTGAAAATTCCAGGTTTTCCAGGGTGAATTTTTACTTTTTCCAGGTACAATTTACACCGATGATAATTCATGTGCTTGGAGTTCTGAACGTTCAGATGAACAAAACTTCTTCCTGATGTCTGTGAATACTATAAATAAAGCTTGAATATTTATTGATTTCCATTGCAAATAGTAGATTACAAAAGAAGATTCAAATCTATTATTTAAAATTGTAGTTGGAAGAATACTTTGAGATAAAACAGAATTGCCGAAAAATATTTCGTTCATTTGAACGTTCAGAACTTCCAGGACATGTTAATTCTAAAAGTTCAATGTGAAATTCCAGTGATTGCAGTGCCATATTACAATATTTGTAGCAATTTGACCATAAGAGTACAATATTACCACATGAATCTAGTGGACATAAAAAAACAAGTGATTAACGCGGTAAATTTCAGCCATATTATAAACAATTTTTAATTATTATCTTTTAATATTCGATAATTGCAGATCAAAATTTCATAAAAAAATCACAATTTCAAATTGGGAGAATGTATTCCCGAGAAAAAACCGTTCACAATTGAATAACTTTAGATTAGAAATCCCGGATGGAGAGGTTTTCGAATGTATTATAATTTTCAGCTCAAAGTTTAAAATTAGACATAATGACGCATTCAAAGTCTTTCAATTTGAAATTAAATAAGTTTTAATCAGTATCTGTCAAATATGAACATTTCTGAATTAACCTCTGAATTAGAACATTTCGAAAAAAAACTTCATTCAAAAACGTTCAAGATTGTATAACCTCACACAAGGGAAGAGAATAAATTACATTACATTAAATTACAATTGAAAATTTTAAATATGATTTGAATCAGAAATTACATAATTTAAATTCCTAGATATCATTCTGAAATTATACTCTCTTTAGAAATGTTCAAATTGGAATCAGAGATTGATATACTTCGAAATCATCCATTTTTCAACTCTTTCGTATTGGAAATATTCAATTTGGAACCCTCCCAAATTAAAATTATCCAACTGAAAGAAATTGCAGCTTGGCATTTTCGAATATTTAACCTGCAACTATTTAATTCGAAACACTACAAAGTGATAAGCATAGTGTTATTGTTTTATGCAAAAAGCCAACTTCAGATTTGTAGGAGATATTTGATTATTGAATTTTACAAGAAAAGCGTAAAATTTAACTGTCCTGAAAGCGAGGTTATGAGAAGTTTTCCGTCTGTATGTGATTCTAAAGTATCAGAATAAAATTCAAATATTTTAGTGAAACCGCCACAGTAATCAATGATATTTTTATTTCCACTGATTAATGCGGTAATTTTCAACCACTTCCTATTACAGTGTATGCCATTGAATACATTTTTTCATAAATTTTCTTTCATTACATAAAACTTTATAAACACTTTGAACAGTCCATCGAACAATAAATATTAAATATTAATCAGGTACAATAAATTATTTCAAACTCTGATCATTTTCGCGACTTATCAAAATTAATAAGCATTCTAATTAGTCTCTATTTTTAAAGATATAGTAAATATGATTTTGATATAGAATAATTTATGAAAATAACGAACAATAATATTTTATGACCTAGCATTCAAATTGCTTCAACGGTTTTTTATAACTGTGATCCTTTTTTCGATTGATGCAGCTTCTTTCATTGCATCATCTAATATCTGTTTTCGTTGAATTTTCAACCCTTCTAACCTTTGAATTTATTCTTCTCTTCTGTAATTTTCTTTACGGGATCTTTGTCTTGCTTTTTATTTTCTGCCGTTGCTTTTTTGAAAGCTGAAGATGATATTCTCACTCCTTGTAATAAATTTTTATCAATAAGAAACTCGTGTAACGGTTTCGCCATTGCACGAATGGCATCACACATGACACACTGAGCAACTAGAGAATTCTCTTTTATGATTTTCAACCAAGCAATTTTTATCCTCTGAAAAACTTAGTTCTAATGCTGCATTCCCATGAGATAAAATCATAACTTTTTTTATGAAGTCAAGGAATCCATATAATTTTGCATGTCATTTAAATTCAAGAGCTTGCACCAAAATACGTCAAGTCTCATTTTTTATGTTTTATGTTTACAAGTACATGCGAAAAATTGTTCCTTTTTTATGTGTACCCGACTGGTGGGACTTTTCGCAAGAAAGTGGAAATTCATAACTTTTACGTGTACTGCAAAGAAATAAAAATCTGTTACTGCTACGTGTACATTGAACTTGGAAAATTCCATGTTTTTTATACAGTTTCCCTGATAAATCCCGGTTTTCCCAGCACAAATTTTATTCCCTGAGAATCACAGGTTTTCCCGGTTTTCAAGGTGCGGTAGACACCCTGATTACATTTTATCTCAAACTACAAGATCTTCCAAGAAGTTAACCACCTCGAATTGGACTAAAATCGGCTAAAATAAAAGATTTGGAAAGTAAGTCTCTTCAATTTTCTAACCGCTCCTGGAGAAGAATTCTTTGAAACAAATTTTTTTCAATAATTCTGCCGAAGATAACACTGAAGACAGTGATGAAAATGACTACATTATCTGTAAAGAAATCGTACAAGTTATTATATAAATAATATAAAAGTTTTAATTATGATACCATCAACAGCATATCTATAGCAGCGTAAAATTGTTAAACAAATATAACTCAAAGTTCAGCACCACATAACTTTTTGGAAAAAAATTTAGATAAATATAGTAAAATAAGATGCATGACCTTCGAAATTCGTTGTCACATTATTATGTTAAACAAAATAATTTTCGTAAACTCAAGCAATATGAAAACTGTCGGGTTGAAAAAGTATTGATTTTTTTTTCATAATAATCTAGGTAATTAAAAAAAAATACTGATGCAACGTTGCAATTTTTGAGGCATGTTTACCATAGCGTGAATTTTGAAGGAACGTAACGATTTTTTGTTAATTTGTGAAAAAAAATGATCAAGAACCTTGAAATTTCATTCACCATTTTAGTAATCAAGTTTTGTTATCGAATTCCTGTGAAAATTTTCTCATTCTCCATTGTTGAGAATTTTTCATTTATTCTTTCAGAAAACAAGAGAACTCATATGAATAATCGTATAAAATTATATTGAAGAATAGTAAGTACTTGAAATGCCAATAAAAAATATTCGGAGTTAAGTTTAAAAACAAGAAAAATTCAAAATAAAAATAACAAATGAAAGAATATTGCAATGTAAATCATGCACGCAAAAAAAGTATTCAAAATCATATTTAATTGAAAAAAAATAAAACATAAAGTAAAGAAATGTTGAGCTCCGTTCCATCATCGAAACTTGGAATAATTTAGTACGGCACAGCGCTCGCAATCGTAAGTAAACAATTGCTCTTACAAAAAAAAGTTTGAAACAAAAATTGCATAGGATCGTGTGAATTACAACTTTTTTCTTGATAGTTTAACTAAAGCACCGAAATAAAAAAATATATTCGATCTAAAAAAATGTTCAATCCTCTTTTTATTTTTATAATTTATTTCAAAAATACTATTTTGCAGAACTTATTTTTCTCATGAAAAATGGTATCAACTGTTTTCCTAAAGAAATTAAAAATACGACTGTTATACGCGATACAAAAAATCACCCCTTAATTCAAGATTACGGACAACCCTGGGTTAACGGTCGAAAACTTGGATTTAAGCTCCCTATATGGTACCCTAAATGTGTCAAAAAAAATTTTTCTTACCCAATGAAGTGCAATAGTAAAGATAGGAATCGGAATACTGGACTAATTCTGTAATGGAACTGAATGAAAATTCAATACTCGGAAACTGGAGCAGCGACAAATGGGTTACACGGGAGAAAAAAATGTATAATTTCCATAGCTTAGTAGCTAAGTCGCAGCCTGACGAACTCAGAGAGAAAGAGACATTAGTCTCCTGAGATAAAATAACAGTAGGTACTCCATTCAAGTTCTCAACGGCATAAACAAACGAGAATAAACAAGGGAGCAAACGTTCTAAGGGAGCTAGAGAAATAGAGAGGTGTGCAAGCAAGTCCGCTCTGGCGCTGTTGGCGTATACGTTTGCTTTCTCTATTCCTGTGATCTCGGAGGCAAAGGTACCTAAGTATACATCTAGCTATAACGTTTCCTCATCCCCCCCCCCCACACACACACACACACACGTGTGTCTACTTCAGTTTTGATACCCATACAGTCACGATTCTCCTTTTCCTCACTTTACAGCTTCCCTAGCTTTTCCCTCATTGTCTTTTTCTCCCTTCAAACGAACAAGCACCAACCTTTTCTTTCCAACGGAAAATATAGCAGGCAGTATTAGTTTTTGCGGTAGAATGGCGAATGTGGAAGAGAAAAAAGTAGAGGAAAGAAGCTGGGTGGTTACATCGTGTAGACATTGTAGACAAATGGGACAACCATCTTTCTTACGAGATCACTGATGTGGGTTGTGCAAGTCAAGTCAATGACTAACATAGTGAATACAATTGTGGGGTGCAATTATTCAGACACCATGACAATAGGAAATTTGTATGGAAAACAAAAAAATTATAGGCGGTGGCGTTTTTTTCCTCATAGACAAAGACTATAAGAAAAATCTCAATATTTGAATTTGTATTAACAGGGTGGCGATTCAGCGGACCACTTCAAATTCCCGGTCATTTCGGGTTCTTCAAGGACAAGTTTGTCAATTTTCTCGGTCAGCTAGAAGTATGTAAAAAATTTATATTTTTCGCAAAACGTAAACATTTATTTTTATTCATAACGTTTATTCTGAACATCCTTTAACACAACAGATCAAACATTACAAAATAAAACAAATTTCGACAAGAATACCTAAATTTTTAACAAAAAAATAGCATTTTTTTCTACAAAAATTGAAACCGTTAACTTTACAATTTAAAAAATCAATTTACGATAACAAAAAAAATCTGCCCGCTTCGCGGGCACATTCTCATCGCGCGCTTCGCGCGCAGCTCGCTTCGCTCGCAAGTAT
>WSXT02138224.1:0-10540 GCA_011762715.2 Neuroterus valhalla
GTGGAGATTTCATCAAATCCGCGAAAGTGAATTTTCACATAAAACCAATACCTTCTCATTCAGAATGAGAATGTAATGAAGAATGACAATCTAAGGGGTGTGGAAGAGGAAGGGATGGACGATACAATAAAACGATCAAAGAGGGATGATTGAATGGATGAGAGAGAACGTAAAACTAAAAAGAGAAGAGGAAATAGTGAGAAACGTTAGTGGAATGCAGAACGTAAGGTGAGTAAAGAGAAATAGAGGGAAGTGTAAGAAAATGGAAGAAAGAAGAGATCACTTAAAGTTAGTACGATGAACGAAAACTTTAATGAAGGGATGTTGGACAAGAACGGACAGGAGAAACAGGAAAGGATTATGGAGGAAGTAGATAAAGCAATGAAGAAGAGAAAGATAGGAAAGGAAAGAGAAGATAGCAATGATATAAGCAGGAGGAAGTGAACGATGCAATAGAAAGGCTGAGGAGAAATGAATCAACAGGAAAGGATGGTATCGAAAATGGAGCTCAGAAGTGCGAGGGATAAGGAGTAAGAAGAGAGATGAGAATAGCTCATAACAAAGTATAGAGAGTCAGGTAGAAAAAAAGGAAGTATTCCACACAACCAGACGGTAGGGAGTAAGTGGAGAACGGATTGAAGTAATAAAAGAAAGTTATGTGGAGACTAGGTTTGAAGTGAGGATGGGATTGGTAAAGGAGAGGAATTTCGGAACGAAAGAACGATCTTAGGAAGCAGTAAGCTTTACTCTTTAGCATATTCGGATGATCTTGTTAGATTAGCAGAGGACGAAAGAGGATTGAATTTGATATTGATTAGATTTAAAGAGAACGTGAGAGTAAATATTTTACGGTAAATGTTAGTAAAACCAAGAGATTGTGCTCCAGTAACAGAAGGAAGCAATCAGAGTAGGAGTAGTTCAATTAGGAGGTTTAAGGAAGATTGTAGAATGAGAATTTGGATGTTTAATGTGCTAATGTGGGCAGTCTAGTGATATAGTGCGCGATAAAGGTTAGTTTTAGTTTTCCGGGACATATGCTAAGAGAATGACTAGGAAAGCGTTAAAGATAGTTTGGCAATTAAGGACTGCGTGAAAGTTCAAAAAGAAGCTAAAGAGGAGAAAGGGTAGACATAGCACGTCGGATTGGATTTAGAAGGATGATAATCCATATGTGGATTCGAAATCGGAAAGTGAAAGGCAGCGAATGAGGAAAGAATGTGACATTCAGGAATGGAGTATAGAATGGCAGGAAAGATGGTGTTAATTATAGAAGCAAAGTACAACAAATGGTATAAGATGGTTAGGTTATGTGGGGGAAACAGAATACCTGATAAAGGTGAAAAAGGAGAGTAAGTGGAATAGTGTGATGCAGTTCAGAATGGGGAAGAGAGTAGGAGCATCTCGATACGGATGGATGAACTGGAAAAAATATGTGGAGGGTGTGATTATAAAGAGGAATGGTAACAACAACTGTTGGAAGTAGTACTAGAGAGGTAGAGGAAGGCATATTTAAAAAAAATAATTATTCGTACAATAAAAGTATGAATTGATCAAATATTCACTACGAAACAATTATATGGTGTAAAAAGAATGCTGCGAACACTTGGGACTTATTATTAGTAATAATTGCAGGGAATAAATAGACCAAGCACACTTAAGATATACGGCCTCCCTATTTGGCAACGCTACTTAATTTTCTTATTCATCCATAAACAAATGAAAGTCGAAATTATTCTAAAATGCTTTCACTCTCGGTTTTATTTGAGGGAGACATGATTTTTCCTCTGATTAGCAACAGGCGTAATAATTCAATTAGCTGTCAATTTAGTTGTTGACGCCTGATGGACGTTACTTATGAGGGCGCGAGGGAATAATTAACAATAAATTATCTTGCAAAGCTATCATTATGCACCGGCTAATCGTTGCAAATTGACCGTTATGTTATTAAACAGCTCACAGACATTAATTGCTTGTTTCGTGCGAATTGCAGGTTGAAGGAAGAGGGTAAATGAGAGCATGATTCTAATTTTTAAATAAATAATTTATTTTCGTATAACCATAAATATCACTTATTTATGACATTTTGATGCCAATATATTATACGAGGGTATTCAAATAATTATATTCATTGAAATTTCAGTAGCTTTTCATTAAGACTAAACTAAACAGATTGATGTAGCCTAAAGTATGTCCCTAATACTTACACAAAAGTAAGAGTCTTCCCATGAAGAATGTACCGAGATTTCTACTAATTAAGGTGATCTTGAAAACAAGGGAAGGAATTTCCAACGGAAGAGTGAGATTCCTAACCAAGAAAGATTTATCAGTGAAGAATACATGAAAATTTAAACTGAATTGAGGAATTTTTAAGAAAGAGATGAATGCTCAATCGAGAAAGGAAAACTGAACATTCAACCAAATAGTTCAATTCTCAACTGAAAAAGATCAATTTCTGGTTCATTAAAACAAATTTCGGCTACAAGAAAAGATGAATTCTCAACAGAGAAGTTCCGTTTCCAAAAAAAAAAAAAACCTGATTCAATGGATTTTCAGTTTAGAAGATATTTTTAATACAAAAAAAAAAATATTCTCCAAAAAATATTCAAATTTCCAACCAGAACTAATTATTTGTCAACTGAAAAATTGCAGTTTATACGGAAAAAATAACTTCCTTCCAAGAAAAACAGAACCAGACAATAAAATTTCCAACAAAAGAGATGGATTTGAAACAAGAATGGTTTCTCAGTCAAGAAGAACATAAATTTCAACTCAATGTTTAAATTCCTGACAAAAACAAAAATTCCTGTACAAAATCGTTGAATTTCTGAACCAAAAACATAATGTTTCAACCCAAACAATTTTCTTGAAAAAAGTTTTTTTCCCGATAAAATAAATGAATTTTCCAGAAAAAAGTTGAATTTTGAACAAAAAAGATTTTTAAGCCAAGAAGACAATTTCGAAAAAAATATAAATACACTGAGAAAACGGAGATTTCTGAACGAAGCCTTTGAATTTTCAACCCGAGAATATTATTTTTTTGAAAGAAATTTTTTTCGATCGAAAAAAATTCTTTCTAATGAAATAAATGAATTTTTCTGAATAGAGTTGAATTTTCAGTCAAAAAAGATTTTCTATACAGAAGGGAAACGAATTTCAAGCAAATTATTAAATAACTCACGAAAACGAAAATCTCTCTACAAAGCCGTTGAATTTCCAACCGAAAATATGATTTTGCAACAAAAGCGATCCTTTTCCCAAAAAATACTTCTCAACAACCTGGATAACTTCCCCAAAAAAGTGTTGGATTTTTAAACAAGATAGACAACTTCTCCGCAATCCTGCTGAATTTTTAACAAAAAAATATGACCATGTCCAGAAGAAAACAAATCCAACCAGAATTGTTGAATTCTCAACCAATAACGAAATTTTTACAGAGCAGTTCAATTTTCAACCCGAAAGTCTAGATTTAAAACCAAACCATTGAATTTGAAAATGAGGATCCTACCTAAGGAAAGGGAACTTCAAGACAAAGAGAAACTTTCAAGAAACATTTGGATTCTCAAACCGAAAAGATTGATTTCCAACATAAAAGCTCATTTTCAACCAAATTGTAGAATTATTAAGAAAAAACGAATCTTTTTCAAGAAAAATGCAGACTTCATATTTAAAAAAAAAGGGAGATTTCGACCAAAATGCCTATATAGGTAGCTTTGAACTGAGAAGATAAATTTCCGTATAAATTGTAGATTTTTAAACCGGAGATTACTAATTTTGAACATGTAAGCTTATTTCCGAAAAAAACTGCCAAACTTCCAACCTTCAATGCTAAAATTTGAATTTTCAAAAAAGGAATTCATTTTCAACCAAAAAGGATGACTATTGAATAAAGTACAAATTAAATTTTGAACAAAATAATGAGAGCTTCAACAAAACAATACGAATTGTTCAGCTAAAAAAATTATCGTGGACTTGAGTGAATGGCATAAGATTTGTCCCATACAAAAATTTGCGCCTTACGCAAAAAAAAAAAAAAATTGAGACTAATGAAAAATTGTATAATTTGATTCCACAATATTTCCTACTGTTAAATTGCTCTTATTCTAGCACAAATTTCTTATACTCATAATAATCGAGCATATATGCAATATGCAAAGATATATTTCTCATATAAAAATTTCTTTCATAATCTTCCAAACGCGTGTCGGAGAATGGAAAATTCTCATCCAGAAAAAGGTATTTTCTGGACGAGAATTTTTCATTTTTCGACTGAAAAAAACACACTGAAAAGTTATTACTAATAACTTTATAAATTTTATCTCCCCATTTGCTTATGATAAAATGGAGAGAAATTCATTTGGAATATTTGTTTATACTCTTTCTTTTACGGATTTGAGAGTCTTTTGCATAACACCTCTCAATCAATTAAGAAGAAGGGTAATTACCAAAATATATTTTGATTTTTGATCGAAAACGGTTGAACTCATAAAATAACGAATTTTCAATGAATTAGTCGAATTCTAAATCAAATAAAAAATTTTTGAATTTCAACTTAAAAAAAAATCATTATCAAGTAGTTGAATTTTTATACGAAGAAGAGTTTTTTAACAATAATGATAAATCAGGAACAAGAAAAAGATATTCAAAAAAAAAGTTTAACTGTCAAACAACTTATTGTATTCAAAACTTCAAAATACGAATTTTCAAATGAGAAGATCATTCTGCTACTTGAAAATATAAGTTTTCATCAAAATGTATCAACTTTCAAATAGAATGATGAAATTCGCATTAAAGATGAGATTTTTTACAGGAGACTTCTAGTTTGAACAAGTAATATTATACTATACTTTTTTTACTAAAAACATGATTTTCCAGCAGGAAGATTGATTTTTTCTTAAAAAAATCAATTCCTAATAAGAAAGAACCAACGTTCAACGAAATAGTTAGATTTTGAAACAAACAGGTGAATTTTCATCCTCAATTGTTATACCCATCGATTGAAAAATGAATTCAAAAGAAAAATGGAACATTCAACAAAGTGTCGAATTCTCATACAAGAAAGATAAATTCTCAGAGAACATTAATTATTTTCTACCGAAAAAAAACGATTTTCCAACCAAATATAACAAGAAGAATTTTCTACTGAAATGATGCATCTTTAATCAAAAAGAAAAATTTCCAGGCCAAGACTTCAACTTTAGGCAATTCGATTTTCAATTTTAAAATCTTTTCATCAAAGAGCTGAATTTTCAACCGTAAACAATAATCTTGTACCAAAAGAGGAGAATCTCCAACAAAAAACATGAGTTTTAAAGGAAAGGAGAGGAACCTTTAGAGCAAGATAAATTCTCAATTCCTTAGTCGAAAAATTATTTTCCCAACAATAAGAAAAAACAAATTTTCAACATATTACGTAGGCATTATATCTTGAATTACGGATCTGCTTATTCATTCAAAACCCAAGCTTTCCCTTCACGAAGTAGAGCCTCGTTTCATTAGGTTAACAATTGGCTCAATAGTTGGATTGTTTTAAGAAAAGTGACAAAAATTTTTCTAAATTTTTAGTGTTAACATAATAATAATTCATTTTTGGGCGACCAATGCACCATGTAAGACACTGTTCAAAACAGCTACTGATATTTTAACATATTGGTTGAATTCTGAACCAAACAGATGACTTTTGAGCTGATATGATGAATTGTCAACTGAGAAACTCATTATTAAGAGAAGAATTAAATTTCAAACTAAGTAGTTGAGATTTTAACTGAGGAGAATGATTTTGCCTCCAATAAAACCAAAATGAAACCAATACTAACCGAAATACATCAATTTCATTAAAAAATAAAAATGTTAACAAAAAGTAGAAGACATGTTTCCATTAAGAGAAGTAATTCCAACCAAAAAGTTTAATTTTAAACTGACGACATAGATTGTATTAGTGCAGATTTCAGTAATTAAATGACTTATTGAAGAGAAAAAATGAATGTTTGACTTAATCTTTAACATTTTAACAGAAATATCCAAGTTTCCAATCTAGAGAAAAAATTTATAAAAAAAAATTTCTCTATAAAAGAAAATGTGTAATGAAATATATTTTTCTTATTCTATTACACGTAGATACATTTTTTGAGCTGAGTGTAAAAAGAGTCTACGTATCTTATTCGAGTTATTTTATTTGTATGAAATTCAATAAATAATCTCATTTTCATAAGAAAATATACTTGGTAAAGAAGAACCTATTGGACAATAGATTCCCCGGCATCCCTTGCACCTGTTGCAGCAGTGTTCTGAAAGATGGCGCCACAAAGTGCACTTTCAATCTTGAAAGAACACATGCATCCTACGGATGGCACTAGTATAATATTTTACAGGAACTTAAAATAAAAACAGAGAATTAATGATAATAATCTTCAAAATAATTCATCACTTTTTCAAATTGAAGTTATTATCATTATTATTCTAATAATTTTTCAAATCGGATGAAAATGATTGAATTTTCAAAGGCTTGATGAAAATGTGACAACTATTCGATCTGTACCACTTGAAGATGCAATCCTAATTTAGAAATTTTATAATTTGGAACGAACTTAAAAACTTTTTGATATTGGAGACTTCTTTTCTGAATTTGTCTAGTACTCAGTAATACGGAACTCTATATTTTTTATGATTCAGATTGCCGATACTTTCAATAAACTTCTATAACATATGAGTGTTGCAATTTGAATTCTCATTCTAGGAAAGAAATCATATTCTAATATCACGCAATCAATAATTAAATAGATAGTTATCATCGAAAGTAGAATCGATAGACCGATTATTCCGCGCGAAAAAACATTTTCGAACACCTCCTCAGCTCATCAATCATGGATGCCAGCCTTGTCAATCACGAAATTTATCTCTACAATGATTCAAATTTTATTAGATAGGATATTATAGTGATTCTGCCCTCATGAATTCCTAACACCTTTCCAAACTTATATGTATGAAGAAAAAACAGGATTGAATCAGCTTGAAGGTTTCACACCAAATAGGGTCACGAGACGTCCTGGTTTCCCGGGACATGTTCTGGTGTCCTGTTGTTTTCCTTGAAAGACGCAACATGTCCTGATTTAACGAAATGAATTTTTTTGGCAGCAAATCTTTTGTTTTTCTACCATGACACATTTTTTTGTTTACATGAAAATGTTTGAGTGGCCTGGTTTTCTGGCCGATCCGTTTGGTAACCTAAACATTAGATTCATTAGTGGGTAGGGTTTACTATATAATTTGGGCAAAGAACCAGGTCACTCAAAAATTACACATTAGGAATTGAAAAACTGAAAGAAAAAAATCTGCAATCGCGCGCAGCCCGCTTGACTCGCGCTTTAATTGAAAACTAAGAAGAAAAACGTTGGCTGCTGCTAAATTTAGTTTTACAGATTTTCGCACGTTCTACACACCGGAAAAGTTCTCTCTCCTGAGAAATGATTTCAATTTCATGAAGAGTAATCCGTTCCATCTTCGGCTAACAACCAAAAAGTTTGTTAGAATCCCAAAGTATTTGATTAAAGCATATTTCGAAATTGTCTTTGAAGTTTCAGAAGAAATTCACCCAATTATCATTGCTCACTTTTGTCACCAATTCAAGAGTATCTTCAATGCATAAGAAATATTTTACTCCAACAATTATTCTGTGATTTGCTCACTAATTCAAATGATTTGACATTCGTGAAAATTATTCTTTGTCATCTTTGACTATCGGGTAAGGAGTTTATGAAACTCAAAATCATTCGATCAAAGCATTTTTGGAGTCTCTTCAATGTATCAAAAGAAATTAATTTGATTGCTGGTTATTCTCTTATTTATTCAAATGAAGTCATCTGTACAATTTGACCACATTGGGTACGAACATGCATAGCTTAAGAATCGTACTAAAATCATTATTGATCTATTTTCTTATTGAATAAAAAAAAATTATTTGAACTTTGTTAGAAAGAATCTATGTCATCTTTTACTATCGACCAAGGAGTTCATACGAATCTCAAAATAATTCGAGAATATATCAAAAGTTTCTTGAATATATCGTAAATGATATTTCGGATCGATAACACAACAAAACAATAGAAAAAGTTTGTGAAGCCAAGGAAGCGACCTGCATATATGTCGTCGGTAATAAGCATTTCCGGGCATTTTGCTCAATGCCCGGGCATTGAACAAAATGCGAAATTTGGCCCTGGCAATTAGAAATGCATCTCATCTACTGATTTTCTGGATCTGGTACCACTTCTCTCCAGCTTACAAAACTCTCTTTAGAAATATTGTTGATTGTATGAGCAGCAATACCTAATTTTTGTAATTCCGTACGCGGATACCAGTTATTGAAATTTCCACTTTTCGTACCAACTTGAAAAACTCCACCTTGTACTTCAGTTAACTCTTCAAAAATAGAATTGCCAATGTTATGCAATCTCCGACTTCCAATTGAGGAAATTATGGTGCAGAAAAGTGGCCAAATATAATTCACCAAATTTATCATGAATATATTTGGCATCTAGCGGAATCCAAATTTTGGAATTTTCTTCTGGACAGTTCTCTTTATTCGACCTTGCATTTCTTGTGGAGATTGAGTTTTTCCAAGATGACTGCTGAGCATCTGGAATGTTTCTGAAACTTTCATTCTTTTGGGAGGCTGTATACTCAGAGCAAGGCCACCTAACTGCGAAAAACGGAAACACACCGTCCGCGTCACGGTCAATGCGACTGAAAATGGCTGCATCAAGCATGGAATCAACACGGCTATCTCTCTCTCTCTCTTTCTCTCTCTCTCTCTCTTCCTTCCTCCCTCCCGTTCTGGTGTAGTATATGTATAAAGAGTGGAGTATGCATCACACATGTACAAAATTGAATGACCATATTACAATAAATTGTATGTTTTATATAACATTAACTAGAGAATATTCCATGTCTACATATTACACTTGAAACTGGCAAACTTCAACAATATAACTTCTTTGAAATTTTAATCTCCAATTACGATCAACTTTCTACTTTCTGCTTCAATATTTCCTTTACTGGCGTGCATGTATGCGACCGCCCTATTTTCTTCTAACCTCTGAATTGATATCTTCATACCTTGCATGTTATAAAAGATTTTTCTAACTTTAGATAGCAAAAAGTTCTGTTTGTAAACGTTATTTACAACCATAGATCAAACTCACATCACGATAAACATAATTATTGTGTATAGTATACGATATTTATTGCCTTTTAACATACAGATTCTATGGCAATGAAGAGCCAATATTACATAAGAAGATAATAATTCTAATTGAAACATACTTTGGATGAGTATTTAAATATGTACCGCTACGTGGTGTCAGCTTAAGGTGCTTCTTCAAGGATAGGCTTTCGCCAAAGCCATAATTCTCTTACACTGATGAATTGTTTGTTGTAATATTTGTCCGGCCTCATCTTAAGACCCTAATGGAGGCTCGTGAATAATTCCTTTTCACGAATATTGTATTGTTGTTTGTGTTTGCTTACATTGAAAATCAAGTAATTCTTGCGCCTAAAAATCGGCACCGCTTTGCATGCTGAATAGCGGTCATTGGCGTGCACTGCCATGCAGGCCTCGAATATCCTCGAAAAATGCCATGGGTAACGTCTATGTCGACCCTGAACCGTTGGTGATGGAAATTTCGTAACTTTGCGTATTACCATGGCTCGTATGATTGCGAATTTTTAAATGTATTTCAGGCGCTAGCACTGCGATGGGTGAAATGAATGCGTCAAGACGTATTTCATTTCTAATGAAATATTTAAAAGTTCGAAGAATGAGGAAAAATTATTCATTACCAAAAGATATGATATTTAACAAAAGAGTTGAGTTTTCGGGCTGAAGCGACAAATGTCTCAGAAAAAAGATGACCATTGAAATGAAAAACATGAACTTTTATAATTAGAAAGCAGACTGTTCAATTCTCAACTGAATGGACAAATATGATAAAGACAGTTGCATTTTCAACCGAATCGTTGAACGTTGGAGTCACAGAAGGTAATTTTACGAAAGATCTTTCGATTTTTAGTTCATTTTGTATGAAATAGTTACAGTTTCCACGAAACATATTAAAATTGATATCTCATCCGACGCAACATCCAAAATTCAAAATAAAAATCCGTTTAATCATACTCTATAGAAAGATGAATCATCTTAGAAAAACATAATTATCGTTATTTCAAATAAAAAAATGTTTTGATATTGAATCAAGCACAGTTGAGTTCCAAAAGAAAATGAACATCTTCAACATTATAATTGACCACTTCACCAAAAGATTAGTTTTTTTTCCAACAAAAAAATATCAATTTTCTACATGACACGGAATAGTTAAATTTACAACAGGAATAAAATTTACCTTGCGTCCCAATATTCACATTTTCGATTCCGAAGATTAACTAAGAGCAGAAGAAGAGGAGAATTTCTAGCAAAAAACAAGTATTTTTAACCGAACTATTGAATAAGAAATGACGATAAACTTCCAATCATTAATGGACTGGTTGATATTTC
>WSXT02138235.1:0-10540 GCA_011762715.2 Neuroterus valhalla
CCGTTAATATGGGGATTAAGGGAATGTGGCCCACACCCTCTCCCACCAAACACGTCAGAGACCTTTTCCAAAGCCCAAAAAAATCGTATCTTTAAACCATGTCAATTATTTTCGGCGCAGATCAATATATAATAAAATATTCATATTTTCATGTTTTCTAGAGTAATTTTTCTTTAAATCTCGAGAAATTAATATCAATTTTTAAAAAAGTTAAAAGATAACAAATTTGTGCTTCGATGCGATCTACAACTCTAACTTACCTTTTTTTAAGTTAAATCAGTATTTTTCACGATTTGGAAAGAAATACATTTTTCTTAAGGTAAAAATTGGTAATAGCTTATTTTACATTGATCTGCGCAAAAAATAACTTTTAGACTTCTGACTTCTTAGTTTTTTACAATTTCTATCAATAAAAATGATTTTTCCCAAAGATTATACACATATTTATACCATCATTTTTCGATAGGTCAAATTAGAATTTGTAATAACATACAATCAATATACACAGTTCGAAACTTAAAATTCACAAAAATTCTTATTTTGATTTCGGGATATTTCTACATTTTTTATTATTGAATCTATGAGTAGAGACACTGTCTTTGCAAGATACTATTGATGCTACTGTCACATTGTTATTAGAATATTAAAAAGATATGTTTAATTATATATTCATGACATGTTTACTTCATACAGTACATAAAATCCGCAATTTACGTAAATTTATTGTTGAAAACTTGAATATAACATTTGTTTTTCCTTTTCAGATACCATTTATCAAGATGTTCATTCGTAAAAACTTACTGCTGTAATTACCTTCCTCGAATATTTCTGCATTCAAAGTTGGATCATTATTCATTGACCACAAATAAGGTATGCTAAAAATTTTGCGGATAAGATTAAGTAATATTGGAAATTGATCTTGCAGCTGTTCTTTGAATATTTATTGTATTCATTATTGGGATCTACATTTGGATATTCATGTTGCTATTGCAATTTGCATCAGCATTGGAAAGACATTGATTCCTAAATAGATAATAATATTTTGATTGTTCTTGAAATCATGTTTCGCGTAAAACAAACTGAAACAATTAGTAAACATTGAAATTTGCATTTAAAAGAAGTAAGCGTCACATAATTTTGTCAAAGTGATCAATTTTTGATTAAAATATAATACTCAAATAACCTTTTTTGTTTAATTGTTATTTTTTATAATATAGGGAATAAGTAAATTAAAGCACGAAGAGGAAGTGGAGATGAAGCGCATATATTAGAAGTGACAGGAGAACACTTAGGCGCAACGTTTTCACAGACAACAATGTACAGAAAACTGTATTAAACGAAAAGTTTTACATGAACAATGGGTATTACATGAAAAAGATTCATATTTCCTCGGAAATATGAGTGATCATTCTCTATTACATGGAAAATAATACATTGACGCAAATAATGCGTATAACGATGAATCACAAAATGAGATTGTAGAAATTATTGGAATTGAGGAGGTACAAGAGAAATCAATAGTGAATAAAAAAGATTTATCGTTTCATGAAATGAATAGTAATGATAGTGTATCTAATGTAAATAGTTACGTCCATCATATTGAAAACGATATCGTTCAAATAATTGAAATTGAATAAACCGTCGATAAACAAGGTAACGTTAGAAGAAGACAAAATCCAACCGAATTAGATGGTAATATAAATCGAAGCATCATTTTGAATCATAGAGAGATGGAAATTATAGTAACTGAAGGTGAAAATGGTAAGTTGACAGACACACATATTGTTAAGTTTTCCGGATTACTTTCGCTTGGTACTGGATATGAAATGCAGTGTTTTACTAACACAGCGTACTGATTTAATAGAACCAGTAAACAGATATCGTGAATACATTCAAATTTTTTGTCTAGGGGGAGATACAGAAAACGAACATTGGTTCTGTGTATTACGATACTGAAGTTGTGCGAATCTACGATAGTATTTATGAAAAATGTTGCATGGAGCCTGTGAGAAGTATATTTCAGAATTATTTCCATTTAATCCAAGAGTACCTACCGAACAGGTACATGATCAACCAAATATGTTTGATTGTGCTTTGTATGCCATTGCTTTTGCATCATCTTTGGTTTTGAGAATCAATCAAAATGAAGTTACTTACACACGCTTGGAAATGAGATCCCATTTATTAACAATTTTAAAAAATTACTACGTCCCTGATTTTTCTTATATTGAATATGAAAATGTGCTGCATCATAAAAATACAAATAAAAGTAGGAAAAGGAGGAATAATTATAATAGCAACTTATATGCAGAAATCGAAAAAAGTACAATGTATTCACAAAGAGAAAAATGCATTAGTAAAAATTATGGTTCATGCAAAGCAGGAAAAAAATTGTAACAGGTAACAGGTGTAGTTTTCTTGAATCAATTGAGGGAATGGGAAATAATGAATTATTAACAGTTCATTCAAAAATGAAAGACTATAAGACAAGTGAACATTCACAAATAAAAACATCAAAGAGTGATGTCAAAATAGATACATAAGGAAGGAAAGAGAAGCACAGAGGTACAACGTTCATACAGACGACGCCGTGAGAAGAAAAAGATACTCTCCTCGAGTGAAAATGACGAAACTATGAAGAAGCAAGATCCAAAAAGTGGAGATTCATTACAATCAGGAGATGCAAAAAGATTGAGGAATTCAAAGTAGAAACGCAAAAAACATGCTCGACCTTAATAACGGTTTAGAGACAGTAAAAATGGAAAACATAATATCAACAGTAATATAAATTTAAATGAAATAAGAGAACATTACATTGGACAGATTTATGTTTCATGCAAGTATTGTGGGGCTAAACATTTTGAAAAAGAAAATGTTTAGGAAGATAATAATTCATATAATGACCACTGCATTCATGGTAAGGTATAGTATTATCAAATGGACCTTCACCATATCCGCAGATATTGGAATAACTTATGGACGGTTTACATCAAAAAATAAATCACTTCAAATAGTATACACGCCTTTATAATAGTACTTTTTTCATTCCCAATTTGAAAGATTACGAAGAATTTTATGTGATTGTAATGGATTGTAAAAAAATTGAAAGCGATTTCAAGTGATTTCTGATATTAGAAAACAAAAGATTGAGAATTATTTTCAAATATTGGAGGGCTCATCATACAACTTTTAAAAGTTTTAATAGATCTACAGATCTACAGAAATTTCACAGCAATTGAAAAAAAATTGTCACTCACTCCCGAGCATTTCAAGGCATTTCATAGTTTTTTTAAGGAATTGAAAGAATTCAAACTCATCTTAGAATACTTGCAGATATTATTGAAATTTCCACGGTTTTGTAGGAGTTTTACAACTCCAAAATGTTTCACGTGATAGTACAAAACTCACGAAAGTTTCAAGTTATTGCGAAAGGTTTCAAAAGATTTCTAACGAACTTTCAGTATAGTTTACAATTCTGTAAGGATCGTACAAGCATTATAAAATATTCCAAGCGGTTTCAAAAGACGTGGAAAAGTCGGTCGGGGCCAGGGTGGGTCCCAGTCAGGTTGCCCAACTACCGATTAGGCACCAATTGGGCACCCCAATTGGGCTTTGGTCTGGCTTGTAACGGTGAAATGCATCTGAGCCCAATTAGGCGACCCAGTTGGGCCCCACTCGGCCAATTTCAACAATACCCAATTAACTTGTAAAAGTATTCCATCATGAATTACACATTAATGACTCACTCTATTATTTACAAAATTTATATACTGCATCTGGAATAAGTATATATAAACCTATTCTATAAAAACAGTATATTGCGTTATGAATTACATTGAATATTCATGGTAAGTGAATCAAACACAGCTCCAAACTGAATCACTGTAGCACTTACATAATCTAACTTGTCAGATAATTCTTTGACTAAGACGCTTCAACCTTTCCAGGTAGCCATAAGTAGTCGCGAATCTGTAAGTAACGATATTATTATATTAAGGACGAAAATTATCATCGTGGAACAATCTTTCAGCAGATATATGTTTTGTTTCCCGTGACTGTAACCGGGTTCTTCCTTTCCGTGACTTTAAGCTTCAAGTTGAGTAAGATAAGCTTTTTCTCTAAAATTAGGAACGATATTGTGATCTGTGAGTCAGTTAAACTTTTTTATAAAAATCAGTTTACATCTAATGACATTACTTTATTTATATACGTTACATTTAATGCTTACCTCTGTTGAATATATAATTTATCAATAAATGTTTAGTAGACCGAACCCACTGCTGTCAATGCGCGTATCTGCGTGAATCAGCTGTTAATGATGTCGCGTTGTGCTTTACTGTGTTTCGAATACGAGAAATAGGAGAACAAAAATCTGACTATAGCGCGAAGCGTGAGATCTGACAGACACGCTTCGTAGACACCCTCAAACTTGCTAGCGAAGCGCGTGATTAGGATGTGCCTGCGAAGCGGGCAGATTTTTGCACATTAGAATTGATTGATTTTTTAATCTACACGCGAGAAAAGTCGCGACGGGTCTGCTATCATAAATGCGAATGTAAGTTTGTTTGTAACGCTTTCACGCGTAAACTACTCAACTGAAAAATAGCAATGAAAAAGTATACTCACTCAGCGGCGGTACAGCCGCCGCCACAGGGCGCTGCTAGTATAATCATATGTGACGCGATCTTAAGAAAGACCCCTAAGCGGACAAAAATCGATTCTCTGATTTCTAATGTTTTACATAAGTTCGAACTTACTCTTTAAGGTGGCGAAGTTAAAAAAATTCCATGAATAATAATTTATTCAGTACAAGCGTTTAAACATTGTTGTTCGGGAGAGTCCTATCGGCTCGTCGTCACTTCTGCTTCCCCTCTAAAATTACGTTTGGCCTCTTATGGTTCTTTCTTCATATCGCGTCACATTTAGCTTACTTGTAGTTTCGCATGCGTTCTTTCTGTTTGGATCCAATCTATTCTTCCGTGTATTACAAAGTTTAGGGCTTTTCTCCGTCTTGTCAGATATTTCAAGTTTGATTGAATTTTCAACTCCTAATGAAAAATATAAGTTTCTATTTAAAAGGAAACTACAATAATAACTAAGTGTGTAATGAAGGCCACATATATTTTTCATTTGAGTCGGTTGGATTTAATAAGATTGTTCAATTCCGTTATCTCACAGTCAGAATCGGTTTCAGTAGAGGAATCTGAGGATAGTTCAATTCCTGATAGGTTAGGAAGTTTAGGCAAGTCATATTATGCCTTCAGTATACAAAAATGAACCATTTTACTTAACTTGAATAAGTTTTTGCACACCTTCTCTATATGTTTCTAAAATATATGTGAAATCACTAAATATCGTTACAGAAACAATACATGAATAGGTATGATCTTGGATTTCAATCGTGTGTGCATATTCACAAAAATTTCCGACGTTTCGTCAACATTACAGTTCACATCATCAGGGCTGACCTTAAACTTTTAAAATGATGTGAACTGTAATGTTCACGAAACGTCGGCATTTTTTTATAACTGTATACATGATTGGAACACAAAAGAACTTCTTTGGTCAGGAGTATTTTGTAAATAACAAAGTACTTCAAATTTGATAAATTCCAAATAATCTTAAAAACTATCCGACCCGTATTGGACTTTTTACAAAGGTGTTTCAAATACTCAAGTGCTCTGAAAATAGTTAGATTATAGAAGATGGACAATTATTACGCCTAATATGGTGGTATGGAAATTTGGTTCCCAATTTCCCTTTCTTATGATTGAACTCAACCCGAGAGGATGGCAAAACATTTACTTTTCTATCTGTTTTTGACCCCCGGATTAAAAATTCAATTAGCTGATATGGATGAACATTTGTCTCATCATCGTAAACAGTTCCAATACATCCTTTTTCCGCCATCCTAATGTTCAAAAACACTTTTTGCACTATTGGAGCTTCACGACTCTGCATTTGTGCGATGAACGCCATTACGCTCCCGCCAAAAGCAGAAATAAGACGAACACTGAGGACGCCAGCATCATCGACATATAAACTGTACCGCTCATCTGCATGCGCGAACTCGAACGTAGCAGAAAGAAAAGGAGGATAGTGCTCCATCCTTTGCACGCAGTGATGGCGCTAGCCTTTCTTGGGCCTCGTTTCACTATTCACACTTCCCAAAATTTAATATTGTGCGGAGATGCACGTGTATGCTTGGACATGTCTTTTTATACATGATAATTATTATAATCCTGTTTGTTCTTATTCCATTTTTATATTTCCAATGTTCGAAGTTTGGAAATATTTCATGAAATTCTCAAAATTAAAGTGTGAAGTAAAGTGTGTAATTTTATTTGGATCAAAATCTTCAATTAAAACTTACAAATTTCATCTAATTGTCAAATATTTGATGCATGCTTACCAATAATTGATAGACTCTTTTGGTTGATTTTTCATGCTATGAATTAATTTTCTAACTGGAATTATGACTGTATATAAGTATAGATTTTCATCAAAAATAAATAAGACAAGCTGAATCTATTGGAAAGAATTTAGCAACATATAAAATGCAAAAGGGGTGAAATATAATTGAAAAAAATATTTGCGATTAAAAAATGTGTTTGCGTGCATTTTCAATGCGAATGAGTCGGGGCTTTTGAATTATTTGAAATTATGAAGGGACAAATATGTTAATGCATACGAAAGTATCTCTATAAATCATCGACATATAAATATTAAATGCCCGTCGCCCACGTCGCTTCGCGTTTTACAAACAAAACACATAAAAACTATTTTTTTTCCTAATTCGACACACGTTATTTGGATTATTCCGATTGGAAACTTGAAACGAGCTTGAGCCGTCAAAATCGGAGCTCAGGGTCCCGCTAACTACTCATACGGACCTGAGCCAAAGCCAAGAGCCAATAAAAAAAGCAAGAGGGAGACAACCGAGGATGCTTCCTATTTCCTTTCTTTTCTACTCCATAGTGGATGCGCAGTGGACATGAGCAGTCCAGTTTATATGTCAATGGCCAGCTTTGTTACTCGGCACGTTGTGATTGCTTGGAAGAAGATGATGAAAAACGCGGGTAATTTTAAAATGCATAAAAACCTTAAGAGGGAGAATAATAATAAAACGCTTTGAAAAATTGTTTTTTGAGCAACGAAAGAATTAGGTTAGTATGTGTGCTAAGATTTTTTCAAAGGTTGAACCAAATGCCTAGGGCATATTATTTAGCTTTCTTTGAAGATAAAAAAATTGTCATTAAACAAAAAAGTGTTAGAAAGATTTGATTGGATAAACTAGTCAGTGCAGTAGATTTCTGGTTTACGGATGGCAAACTGAATGTTTTTTCAGAACCTATAAAATTTATTTGATTTTCTTCAGAACTACATCTGATAATTGCCCTATGAATGTTAAGGATGTAAAGACTCAAACTGTACATCGAATCAATAGAATATTATATATTTCATCAACGTTACTCCTGAGCAAATATTCATATTGCAATGAAACTGAATCGAAGTGAATTAAATTCCATAAAAAATATGAAACTGATTTTCATTTTTGGCACATTTCAGCGATATCCTAACCTCAAGAAAAGGAAGATAAATTTCAGTTTTTTCACGCGTGTCGACTGAATCATATTTATATTACAGTTTTAGTAAGTCTGAGTGTGCATTATAGAAAATTTAATTTATATATGATAGTATAAGTTCTTCTTATTGCTGTATATAAAAATTATATACCCGCAGGATGAGAGCCTTGTTCTTAATCAGTCGCCTGCTCGATATTCTGTTCCCTAAGTTCTGTCATAAACACATGAATAATATTTATGTTTTTATAACTAACAATTGAAGAGTTGTTATTTTTCATTGTGTAACTGAAGAATAGTTCCTCTTATTATTTGGCACTAATGATCACTTTCATATATTAGAACAAATAGACAAATAGATAAATTCTTATCAAATTTTGAAATTGAGTTAAATATTTATAAATTGTACAGTGCTTTTTAAGTTCGGAACGCAATTTCTCTTCTGCACGTCATTTTTTATCCATGTCATATCACTTAAAATCCCTTGACGCTAGTAAAATAGATTTCAGCATTAGACACAAGTTTAGTTAGTACGTCCGTAAAGATGCGTGCAAGAGAACCAGCTGGAGCTAACCTGACAGCGCCAACACTGGGCAAGTCAGCCTAATCCCCAAAAAAGTTTACATATATACGTTGGTTTTGTTATGTAAGTTCTAATAATCAGAAGTTCGGACTAGCAAAGAAAATTGTATGTTTATGGATGGAGCACATCTGGCCTAGATACAAGCCATCTGGATTCTTGAACTAATTACTTTTTCGCAAATTAGGACGCCTAATTGGATCCTTATAGGCGTCTAAGAACTACCTGGGCGAAATTGGGCACATCTCCACGCGGAAGATTGATAGAGATTGTAGAATATTTAAAAAGATTGCAATGGAACTATCATGATTTAAAGTAACTGGAGCAGGTTTGAACAAATTTTAGTTTTTTTTAATGATTATAAGGGATTTAAAAAAAGGGTATTTCACATCCTTTCAACATCCTTCAATCGATTATGATGCACTTTCGCAATTTTGAAAGTTCTTCAAGTATTTCAAGGTAGATGAATTCCTCCTAAGGGATTTAATAGGGTTCTAAAGAAATGCGTAGGATCAAATGAGTTTCCAGAACAATTAAAGCGATTTTAATAAGTTAAACGGGAGACATTTTACGCAAGCGATACAGCAATAAATGGTAGAAAATAAGTTTCATCAATTTTCGATTTGGTATTAAAAATTACTTATTGAATATAATAACAAATAATAACAAATAAAAAATCTTATGTTTTTATTCATTGATAGAAAAAATGTTATCTACATTCAAAGTAAAATAAATGAAACGAATTTATTAATTTCCTGCAAAATAAAGAATTGAAATGTAACAGACATCAACATTCTCTAGGAAATTGATTATTAAGGGTCAACACGATTCCCTCACTCATTATAGATTGAAGAAAAAATTATTGAAAAGTGGGCAAACTCGATAACTAAAATATAATTATTACTTATGAGGTCCTTTTTCATGTTTTTTTTTTTACTTTTTTACCCACATTCATGTAAATTTGTAACTTTTAAACCATAAAAATTATATCCTAATACATTCCTGCTGAATAATCATTTCTCTCCGCATTAACAAAATCATAAAATGTTATCTTACGTAATAAATATTATTGTTTGGTCACAGGTGTGCCAACGTCTTATTTTTACCCTTACAAACCTTGAATTTAATACGCGACTACTCATGGTGATAAGAATTTTTGTTTCGTCATAAGTATTCTAACATCTTGTATTAACCTGCATATAGGTAAAGGAAAAGGGTTAATGTCAAGCGCGTAGAGCGCGTATGAGGTTCTTGTCTAATATTGAAATTCCAAATATATCCACTTACGTTTATCTCCAATGCATAGTCATCGTCGGCAATGTATAAAAATCAGGTATTTTTCACATGGACTTAGTTCCATATTAGGATGGAGGACCCAGAATAGAAATTTCGTACCAACGCGTGACCAGAAATAAGAACTTAATAATAAAGAACATCCACTTTCCCTACAGAACATTGTTACCAATTTGTGAAGTAGTTTTATGTCACGTGTCACTTAAGCTTCATGCAGTAACTGTTTTTCAGTTTTACTACTCGGGAACAGAAAATTTACTTATTTTTTGGAAAATTTATGATTTTTATGTAGCGTTTCTTAATTTTTAGAAAAATTTGGTGAATTGACTCAGAGTGATTGGATTCTGTTTTCAGCATCCCAATTTCGTCGATACCTCAGTTACTTTAGTAACTTACATGTGTCGAAATTTTTCAAACATTTTGAACATTGAAGGTCTGCGATAAGTGGACAGTTGGTCGAGGGTGCTAGAGCATGGGCCTTGGAATAGCTGTTGCTAGTGGTGATTCGGAACCCACCTTAAACTGTAGGTCTCCCTTGCCCCTGAGTTAGTGGTGAGGTGTGCAAATCAACAGAGAGAAGATTATGCGGAGACCCTCAAATCCCTAACAGGGAAAGAGATTAAACGAATATTCCAAAGAATGAAGGGCTGCGGAAACTCGGCAAATTGAAAATGCGAACTGCTGTTGCATGTAGTGAAAAATTTTTCATGTTGGATAAGGGGAGTTACAGCTTGCAATAAATTAGAGAACGCTCGCTTCGTTATATTAAGGTGCAATATGAGACTCTTCCAATGAGGATTGAAGTTTTTCTACTGTCAGCATGAAAAAAAATGACTGAAGTCGTTAAGGGTTTGATACCGTGGTTCACATATATCCTTTGCATATTCCAGACGACTGATTTCCTAAGTTTAGCTATATATTCTCAAAGCTTTCTTCTTGGAATGATCGTGATGCAGAATTTTCCTATAATGGTGTTCTTAAAGTTATCTATATCGCTCCAGTCACCGAAAAAATCTGCCCGCTTCGCGGGCACATTCTCGTCGCGCGCTTCGCGCGCAGCTCGCTTCGCTCGCAAGTATCAGCG
>WSXT02138246.1:0-24616 GCA_011762715.2 Neuroterus valhalla
AGAGGGGCTGGAACCGAACGAGTTACGCTTACCCCGCAAGGGATTTGGCTTAATGGTATAATAATAATAATAATAATTTCCGTTTTCGGAAAGAATGTCAAATTTTGTATCCTATATATTTTTTAGTCCCGTTTGTCCAATTTTTCCTGTCCCTGTTTCCATAATTCCATGATTTTCAGTCCCATTCTATCATTTTCTCCTATTCCTCTTCTAAAGTTTCTGTACCTTGACTTTTTCTTTTTTTCCTAGCCCGTAAAAAAAATCATGTTTTCTATTTATCTTTCTATTTTCAGAAAATTCTGAGATAGCATCATTTTCCCATTTTTTTCAAATCCCGAATGTTGGAAAAAATCGAAGAAATAATTATTGAAACAGAAATTTCCTAATTACTGAAAATTGAAGAAAGAAAATAAATCTACCGAAAATTTACCAAAGAAAATAAATGTACTGAAAATTTTTATGTGCAAAATTCCAAAACGGGAATGTTTGAAAACCGAAATGATCAAACTTCCGAAAAAAGTCAATTGCCGAATTTTTGAACTCTCGAAAATATATAATTGCCAAATTTTTGAAACTCGGAACCTAGTAGATTGCAAAAATCTTATATTTTCAGAAATGTGAAATTGCCGAGAATTCGAAAATTCGGCAATCGACTTTTTTCGGAAGTTTGATCATTTCGGTACTTCAAATATTCCTGTTTTAGAATTTCGCACATAAAATTGATCAGTACATTTATTTCCTTTCGTTAATTTTCAGTAGATTTATTTATTTCTTCTAATTTTCAATTATTAGGAAATTTCTGTTCCAATAATTTTTGTTTTGATATTATTCAACATTCAGAATTTGAAAATTTTGCCAAGATTATGTTAACTCCGAATTTTTTCAAAAGAGAAAGATAAATAGAAAACATAATTATTTTACGGGCTAGGAAAAAAAGAAAAATTCAAGGTATAGAAACTTTCAAAGAGGAATAGGAGAAAATGATAGAATGGTACGGAACATCATGGAATTATGGAAACAGGAACAGGAAAAATTGGACAAACGGGACTAAAAAAGATATAGAAGGATACAAAATTTGAAATTCTTCCTTGAAACGAGAATAGGATAACAAATACTATAACAGAATAAAAGTTAATAAAATTATTAGAAACAGAGATAGGACAAATTCAAAGTAATAGCCTAAAAAGTTATGATAATATTGCAAAAAGGAATTGGTTGAAGTGATCAAGTAGTATTGGAATAATTGATCAAATTGATAGTAACTTGGATATAGGAAGAATCTAGATAATAAGGTAGCAAACATAATGAAGAAGCAAGAAACTATAAGAAATAGCAAAAATAAAAAAAAACGGCAAGGTTAGATAAAGAAGAATGATAATTTTGAAAAGAATAATAGGCAGAATGTGATAAAAAGTATAGGAATCTACAGCACATCTGTAGAAAATAAATTCTTCCGCGCCTTTCCACCATAAAAAAAAATTATTGAGAAAGTTGAGGATGACTATTTAACAAAATGATATAATAAATAATGCTCACTCACAATTAAACATACGTGTGGTTATAAGTTAGCAAATTTCAAATACCTTATTTTTTTCTACTGATAACAGAGGATAACTTATAAGGTTGCTAGTAAATTCTATCTATTAACTAAGTTTTATCACATTCCTAGAGCTTCAATGTTCTAAACAATGTTTTTGTCACCTTCCAAACGTTTTTAAAAGCTTTTTATAATTTACCTGACACGAATCTTTTGCTCCCTCTCTATGGCCAGCACAGAGCATGTTATCGGTAATCCTCCGAGCAGGATATTTTGTCGTACGACATTGTGCGTTTGACATTATGGGCACCATGACCTCTTGCAAAACTGTTGAAACCGGTCCTGACTGTTCAACAGCGCCCCATCCTGTCACAATACCTGTCATGCCGGTGAAAGTTTTTGCTGCACAAGGAAACGTCATCATTATTAATCTTTTTTCTCATTAAAGACTGAATGACATTATAATACTGGCTTCTTTAACTGGGCCAATCCATTTCGAACCAATATTACGACAGAGAACCATTCAAAAAGAAAAATGTTAACAATTCCGTATTATTAATTATTCCCACTTGTATCTCACCTCTCTCAGGCAGACAAACAGGTCTCATTCCGCCCTCGAACTTGAACTCGCCTTCGATTTTTACTAAAGCTATATCGTTGTCGTAATTTATTGTTGAGTAGGATCCATGTCGCATGATTTCCGAAACTTTATAATTTTGAACGTCTGATTCTGTCGCTGTATTTCTATCGTGTTCTAATATTCTCACCATTATGAAATTTTTGTCGAACCTATAAAAATGCAGAGGGAATTCGTTTAGTACGATCGTGTGCATTCGGAATAGTAAAATCGTATTCAGAATGCAGACATCTTTTTCCACATACGGGAGGATGTAATGTAAAATGCAAATGTCGGAAGAAGTTATTCTCGGGTCAAAAATATCTTTATTCTTAAAATAAAATTAGATTGATCATAATTTTCTAGTACTTGTGAATAATTGAGACCAAAATGTTTTATGGTAGTCTTCATTTAGAACTGCGTTTATAATTAGATTAATAGTCACCGGGTTTTCAATTCAGATATTTAGGTTCAGTTCTGAATTCCCGGAAATGCAAAGTTCCTGGGATTAAAGCTCGCAACGGATTTCCGCCTCATCCCAGTGGAAGAGAGGAGCAGCCAACCAATCAGGGGGATCGAATCTCCCCACTTATACGCGCGTGGGACACTCAGCGAGTTTTCAATTCGCCGAAAAATGACAGTAATATTCCAAGCATTTGAAGCAATTGAAGCTATCTTTAAGTGTTAAAGAACAATAAAGTAAAGATGAAAATACTGAGTTGAACAAAGACTAGCGGTTTTTCTGAATGTTGTCGACCAGAAAGGAGTAGAATTCATATGAAATAAATTTTTTTCGGGATGATTAGCGAAATGGCGAAAATAGGTTAGTCGTCCCAAAATTTGAGACGACGAGACACTTCGTTAATAAAATTAAATTTTTCATCAATTTTTGCTGATGCGAATCGATGTGAACCATTTTTGGATAATTAAAATATTTGAAAATACCTGTCAACCACACAGTGAGAAGCTGTCAGTACATATTTTGAATTAATTACAGTGCCACCGCAGTAAAATCGACCTTTGTGCATCAATAGTGCCATCCAAGGATATTGATTCACTTGCGTCTCTACTCCACCAACAATCCTGTGTCGTTTGTTTGTTAATCCACATTCTGAAATTATAAATTTTGTTGTCAGGGTTTGGAATATTTTTTCGGAATCGATTTACAACAATATGACACGAATATGATCAAATTTTTAACTAATTTCGGTGAATGCATACCACAGGAAGGACATCCTGGCGCCTGTGCAGGTTCATCAGGAACCACTGTTGTTGAAGGCGGCTTTGGTCCAAAAAATTGTTGCCACCATCCGGAAAATATTTTATCGTCTATAGGATTCACACCTGCTGTGTAATTTGACGCATTTTCTGTTACATTTTCTCTTTCCTACAAAGAAAGTTTATTAGAAATGCGCTAACTTTCAAGTTCGCATCAAAATACGAGCAAAAAATGACAACATTGGTAAAGTCAAGAAAACATCTCATAATTCTAACTACAGGATTCTCAACTAAAACCTAATTTGCGGTTCAATTGAAATTAATCGCTCACACTTTCTCTTTTTTTCCAATCACTTTCCTTATTCCACATTCTTCATAGGATCTTGAAAATCTATCGAATTTTTATGCTTCAACATCCCTTCTGATTAAATTATTTAATGTTATTTCCTAATAATAATAATACTCCTAATGCTATCCTAAATATTATTTTTGATGGAAAAGAAAAACTCTTTGGAAGGAAATGTTTTTTTTTTACCTGGTCGGAAGATACTGTCGAAACAAAAGCGACCAGCAGGGCAAAAAAAGCCAACGTGACGTGCATTATTGGATGTAGCCAACGGCTATTACACCTCCCAACCTGCGTATCACACTACACGTATTGTTTTAATTCGATCGGCCAAACTACCGGCCCACTCGACGGACACTTTCACACAGGCTTCAATCCCTGTGCCACATCTTTATTTATACGGAATACTGGACAAACTAGTACTCCGAGTGAAAATTTAGGCTAGTCATATGTTAATTTCTGGCGAATAAGTATCGGGCGTAAAATCGAAAATCGCCACTTTAAAAATCATCATTTCTGTTCGAAAGCAGAATATTTGCCAATGTGTTTTTGTCTATTAATAATTTATTACCTGAAACCACATCTGCTGGGAATTCCACTTGATCAGGGTGTTGTACTTAAAAAGAGAAAATTCCAAAATCTTTAGATTAACAGCATCAATAAAAAAGGAATCTTATTTTATGATGATCAATCTGTACACTGAGAAAAAAATTTGTTTCATTAAAATAAATCGATTTTCTAGATATCCATTCACTTGAGTTAAAAATTCACTGTTATTAACGTTAAATCTTAGATTTTTCATTCGAGGTTACATCTATTACATTCTAGTAAATGGTTTATAGAAAAAATATTTATTTGAATCAAGCAGGTGTTATTTCGAAGTAGTTCAGATTTTCTTAATTCTAGAGATCTCCTCACTTGAAAGAAGGAAATACGTTTACTTGCAAGAAGAATGTGGAACGAAAGCATTGATTGACTTGAAAGGAAAATTGTATTTCTCATATCGAATAACTAAAAATAAAGTACGGGTACTTTGTAATTGAAAAAAAATGTATATTTGAATTGAGAACACGTCACTGTAAATAAAAAAAAACATTTTTTTCCTACGAACTATTGAATCATTCCAACATAAAACGTTAGTTACTCATAATTCGAAATTCATATTTATTGAAATTAGGCAAATTATTCATTTTAATGGAGAAAAACGGTTTTTGAATGTTAGCCTGTATTTTAATTGTATTTCGATAATTACGTAATTATCATATAATTTTAAATAAATTGAAAATCATTTCGCACGCTATTACGTATGGTAATGTAAGAAAGCAAAAATATCAAGTTAGGTGAAAGTGGTGAGAAAAAAATGTCCAGTGTTCGGCCAAAAAAAAGTTGACTCTTATTATAGTTCAAACGCGTTTTGATTTGACGATCTTACGTTCGACATGGAACACTAGTGTCAATAAACAGTAGCTGGCCCTTCTGACTGACTCTTGGATCCTTGGAAAGAGGCTCACCCCTTTCTTTATTTTCCACTCGCCCTCTCTTCGCAAGCTGAGATATAGACAGAAGCTGCACTACGAGTGACGCACATCAACGACTTTTCCAACGGTCAAATCGACAGGAGAATTCACCGACTACTTTGTGTCCCGAAAAGCAACCACGTGCGCGTTAACTTTTTGCGAATTGTTCTCTTGCGTATGGTATTTTTTTTTGGAAAGAATTGTTTCAGAATAAGATGGCAGACGAAGGAGTGCAAAAGTTGCTGCATGATGTTGAATTGAAGAGCACCATACCGGCTTTTGAACGTAAGTACTTTGAAATTTTTTTCTTCTACCTTACATTTTAAGTAAGGAAACGTTCAAGATCCACGTGGCCCTAATTTGACTGTATTTTATACCTCCATAGGTTCATGAAGCTTTTGTCGGAAACTGACCCCCCTCCCCTCCGTTGGCACGTGGTTTTTTTAGTACTTTCAGATTTACATTATGATTATTAACAAATAGTTTATTACGAATGAATAATTAGTACATTTGACGCATCAAGTTAAATATAAGGTCTATCATTATACATATTAAATAAATATTTGACACATTTAGCACTGTGTTAAATGCCTATTTACACCATCTTTATAAGGGGTATAAGGGCTACGTGGCCATTACTCTGTACCTCCCGCCCCCTCCTCATCCTTCAAGGAAAGGATTTTGAATATGAGTGGTAATCACTATGAGGACTCCTTTAGTAGAATGTGGCACTTAATAGGGAATACTGAAAACGTATTTTTCATTTGTACTAAGGTTTCGGTGATAAAATACTTGGACCACTTATTTGGACTTAGATTCAAGATACCGATAAATATATTGTTGTAACCCAAACGATTGAGTAGATTCTAGATCTTATAGCAGGCACACTACGCCTAATTCTAAAATTTACGTTCCACCATATATATTTAATTAAAAATGTATGTTTTCTTTACTTTAAATGTGTAGCTGTATTTGCGTATACATTATAAGCTTGGAAAATGTAATAATAGCTACTGTAGCAAATATGTACGTACCATTTATAAAAACAATAAAGACTACGCCAGTAATAATATATAAGTACTATTTTTTATTTTAAAACCAAGAATATTAAATAAAATGAAACTACTTCCGATTTGATTTGAATGAATATAGGACACATTTGATCTGATATTTCTTTACTATTTATACCCTTAACTTCAATGAAATCAATATTTTCTTAACGCAAAACCTAGAAACATTTGAATGAAGCTAGCGGTTATTTAAATTGAATATATCTATTATATTCTGGGAAATATTTGTTTGGCTCAAGGCGTTCATTTCTTTGAAGCAAACAAATATCCCATTGGTCCTGTAGCCAATAAATGATTTATTCCGATTAAATAAAATTTTTTTGGTAATAACACATTTTTTCCCAGTGTAATAGTTATGTGATAAAAATAGATTAAGAATAATTTCACATTTATGCATTATTTATCCAAAAGCTATTTATGCTTTTGATAATGACCCTACCCTGGTTTACTCAATGTCAGCATAGCATGCAAGATTTGTTCCAAAAGATGATGTTGTTTCCTTGAAAGATGTTTTCATAGATCAGTAAATAAAGATAAGAGGAAAACTATTTTTAAGATTCTACAGACAAGAGTGATTCATATCTAGTTCATCAAAACAACAAATAATCGAAACCTAATTTATTTTTATATTATACAATCAACAGTTTCTCTTACGAGTCTTATGAAAGAAACAATATTGGTGAATGATACTCCCAACTGAGAGTAAATTGGGTATACAATTTATTATTTCAAGCAAGGATTCAAAAAGAAAGAAAAATGTTATTGAGATGAAAATTGGACGAATCATGCTAATGACTTGCAATAATAGGTCTATTCGTCTGAGTAAAAAAAAAAATTGACTCAACCAAGAAGATGCTCCATTTATTAATGATGATAATGAGCATGAATTTGCGACCTCGTTCTGTATTTTTTTCGATGGTTTTGAACGACTCATATCTGGGAAGGACGCAATTAGACGTTCATTTCTTATCGTGGATTTAACGCGTAGACTAAGATAATAATTTTCAGGACAGATTGCATATAGTCTTACCTGTAACCCATAACAGTGGGTCAAGGTATATGGGTCACACCCTCATGCGGGCGAGGCGCCTCAATTTGATGTCTTGGTATATACCTGTTGACTGTTTTTATCAAAAGCCTTGCTTTATCTAAGTACATCAAAAGTGACCAGGGTCACGTGTACTCCACTACGAGTTCGGTAAAAAATTTCAAAAAGTTATGTGAATATTGCATCTGAGGATAGTCCGATGCATTTTTACATCACTTGATGAAAACAATGTTCACTATCTGTAATTTATGCATTATGCAACCCTGAAAACGTAAGAGTTATGTTGTGTGAGACGATGCACTTATTCTCGGTCATTGAAATTCCCGTATGTAAAATTGCTGAGCAAATAGAATGCCTATTATGGTCTCATGTTTATTTTCATTTTTTATGGGTTATATTGAAGAGATTTACCCGCAGGAATGAAAAATTATTTGAGAAAAATATTTTGCTAAGAGGGTATTTGAGTTTGAATGTATTTTTAAGAATGGAGTTTGGACAAGTTATATTTGTTGTTACCAATTTGAAGATACGCAAAATCAAGAACTATGACAGAAAACTTAGAAAATTATCAAGTCAAGTTTAACTATGATGATCAGTAAAATTGAATGTAAATAAATAATATGAAAGTGTGTGGTTATTTTGGAATCAATATTTAATAATATTTTTCTCCATGCCCTTGAAGAAAGTATCAAATTAATTACAATGATGAAACTAGAATTTTTAACAAGTGAAAAAATTATATTCAAATAAGTGTTTGCATGAACGGAATATGATTTTTATGAATTGTAAGAAGCATTTATACAATTCATTAAGTGTTTCACATTATCGAAACTAAAATAAACAAGAAATGATTTATCAGTAATAATTACTTGCAATCATAACTAATAGTACAGTCAATCTCTCAAATTCTGTGAAAAAAATACCATAAAACATTTTTTTACAGAAATCGCCAGAAGAGCATTCAAAAAGCTTAACCTGAAAAACGCGGGATGTTCAGGGGCGGATTTTTGAGAAAACTCAAAAAGTTCTTGGATTTGATATATCTCGGAAATAGTGGGGTTTCGGGAAAATTTGTAAAGACAAAAAATGTTGAGAGCAATATTTTCTACAACCTTTATCGTTGGGTCGGCATGCTGCGATGATAAGGACAATAATAGATGACGCTAAAGTACCAAGAAAAGCGTTTTCTCGCTTCTTGGCACAGAAGAAAAATTGTATCGCAAAACTGTCTATAGGAAAAATGTTTGTCATAAAAAAACCTACCAAATTTTATGAAAACTTTTCTTGCTCGACTTACCGTTCACGAGTTATAGCGTGACAAACCTGTCACAGTAGATTTCCCATTGATTCCGACGAGGGCGATGTTAGTGTGGATTTATAATAAATCATTACTTTAGACTGAATAAATAATTTTTTTGTGAGTCGGACTTTCAAATGATTACTAATTATGATGAATTGTTATTATGAATTAATATTTATTATTATCAATTTTTTTCCGAAACTATGCTGACTTCAGTATTGAACGTGAGTTAAGAAGGTTTTCAAAATTTTATATCTAACTAGCTGTACAAAAATGTGCTAATAATTGTTGTGGAGCGTGCAACATGGAAAATGCGTGTAAGTGTTTATTATTTCACAGAAACTTGGCTTGGTAAAAAGACAAAATACTTCGTCCATGCCAATTTGTATTTTATTACGAAACTGAACAGTTATTTGACAATGTCAATGAAATTTGCATAGTATTGTTTACTTCTTTTTTTGGTACTTTAGCGCCATCTATGAATTGCAGTTTTCATCGCAGCATTTCGACCCAATGAGAAAGTTGTACAAAACATTGTCCCCAAAATTTTTTGTCCTCACGAATTTTACCAAAAACCTATCATTTCCGAAATATATTCAATCCAAAAAGTTTTTGAGTTTTCTCAAAAACCCGCCCCTGCATGATCCCGCATTTTTCAGGTTAAGCTTTCTGAATGCTCTTCTAGAGGTTTCCGTAAAAAAAAAAGTTTTATGGTGTTTCTTTCCAAAAACGGCCTTTTTTGTGACAGACTGACTTTAATATAAATTGAATAGATAATTTGAGCGGCATCGCTAAAGCCTGAAGAGTTTTTTTCTCAAATTTCATTGGAAAATCTTTTGTATTTCTGAAGATTTTGCGAGTTCCTTTTGAAAAACGTATTAAAAATGGCTGTGGCTATTTCTCCCGTTTTTCGGGATGGCAGCAAGCAGTGGTTTGTTGGGGACTTGGGGAGAGGGGATCAAAGAACATTGGATAGTTTGTTCCAAAATTCTTAAATTTGATATTTAAGAAATGCCCACACCGTTGAATCTGATCTTAACCACGAAATCTCCAGAAAATAGACGTTGCCTTAACATAACCTCTCTCTGATTCACTGCTTGCTGTGATACCGAAAAACGGGAGAAATAGCCACACCGATTAAAAATATTCGATACGGGCGTTCGCCTCTTCCGTTTCGTAGCAGCATCCCCTCCCGTTACTACTAGGCCGTGAGCTCGCTCGGTTCTGCTTTCCATCGATTCAATTACTATAATGTAGATTTGGCAATAAATATTGGTTTTTGCTCGTATGATGCATACAAATTTATTATACTCTAATTATAATCATCAATAATTATCTCAACTTTCTAAAATTGGATGGAGCAGTTTATTCTTATTTATAATTTTTTTTGTAGTACATCGTTAGAAGTAAACAAAGGCATTTCTGAAAATACAGAAATTCATGCACTTAAATATATTATTATACATTTGCCGTAAACTAAATAAGCTACATTCGCAACATTTGCGGAAATGCTTGATCAGTTCCACTGTTAGGCATGATAGAAAATTTGATATTTATATTCAACTCTCATTTTCATTCATAATAATAATCATAATAATTTATTTATTCAGTCCCAAGGCCTAAAAAGACCTCTAAGAAACATATCCTGCAAGCACAGAAAAAATGGAACAGTTAAATCTACATTTTGAAAAATCAATCAACGATGATCAAACAAAACGGATTCCCAACAAAATAGTTCATTTTTCAACTAAGAAGATGAATTTTCAAATAAAAAGATAAATATTTAACTGGAGCACTCAAACAAGTGAATTTGAAAAACATGGTATTTTCAATTCGAATGAGTTAAAATTGCAGTTGAACAAAATCACTTATAATAAAAAAACTAACTTCTGAAAAAAAACTAACTTTCAACAAACAAAAAAAACTAAGTTTGAAACAAAGTATTACATGTTTACACAAAATGATGAAGAATCAAATGCAATTGTAAATGTTTGAATACTTCAATTTAAAAAAAAAAATTAATTTTCGACCAAAAAATATAATTTTGAAACAAAATGGTTGAATTTGAACTATAGAAATACAAATTTTCAAACAAAAATGGAAAAGTGACATTTTCGGCTGGAAAAATTAGTTTTGAACCAAACATAAGTTTTCAACTAGATGAATGTTCGGCTAAAATGAAAAATTTTTGACTGTATAACTTAAATTGTTAACCGTAAAGAAGAATTTTTAAGGAAGAATATTAACTTTCAGGGAAATAATAATTTTCTACAAAAATTGATTCCTCAATAAAACATGTGAAGTTTCAACGAAATAATTACATTTTCAATAAGAAAAGACCAAAATTTCTCATAATTGTCGAATTTTTAACAAGAAGTGATCAATTTTCTATTAAAAATGGAACAGTCAAAGTTTCAGTTGAAGAAATCAATTTTCAGTTCAAAGAAATAGTTTAATTTGAAAATTCATAAATCAATGTTCAACTGAATACTTGAATCAACACCAAAGAAAGATGAATCGATTTTCAAGAAAGTAGTTACAATTTCCACCAGAGGTAAATTTCGAATCAAAATAATGCAACTTCAACAAAAAAAGAATGATTTCCAGCAAACAAGTTCAAATCTCAAACAAGTTATTAATTTCTCAACTAAAAAAGGATGAATTTGCAATGAACAATGTACTTTCTATATTTAAAATTAGGAAGAGGGGACTTTGAAATTAGGACGAATTTTAAATTGGAGAAATGATTTTGTAAAATTCCTCTCTTCTAAATCCGAAATATAATTAGTTAAAAAATTTTTCGTTCTATGCGAAAAATTCCCTGTTCCAAGTGAAATCATATACTTCTAAACTGGAACTCCCTGACCTACAATAAAAACTCTCATTGTTTTCTGAAATTCCCTGACCCAAGTAACATAAATAAGGAAAAGCAATAAAACGTGATAAACACATTTTTTTGAAAAAATTTAGATAAAATTCGTCCCGTTTGTTTAGGCTATCATCAATTCGATTATCTTTGAGTCAGCTAAAGAATCTCCCAGAGCAACAAATTTAAAAAACATTTTTCCCATAATGGAAAACAATAAAAATTCTTCACCTCATGGAGTATAGATACATTTAGATATTTCGAGAATCAGATTTAAGGAACGTTACATTCTTTAGATCAAATGATAAGATATATTTTTGATCCATAAAAATAAAGCGGTCATTTGTCGTATTTTTCCGGTAAAATTTTTGATAGTCTACGTTGAGTCAAATAAATTCCCGGTTTTTAAATTAAATTCCCGGTCATTTCGCGGTTTTTTCCTGATCAACAAAATTTACGGCCATTTCCCGGTTTTTTCCCGGTCAATTAAATTTCCGGTCGTTTCTCGGGTTTCTCCGAGTCAATAAAATTTCTGATAATTTCCTGGCCAATACAATTTTGTGATCATTTGCCGGTCAATATAAGTTCCGTTCTTTTCCCTTTTTTCTCCCGGTCAATGAAATTTCCGGTCATTTCCAGGTTTTTACCTGGTCAATAAAATTCTCGGCCATTTCCCGGTTTTTCCCGGTAAAATTTTTTTTCCGCCATTTCCCGGTTTTCCCGGTCATAAGTGTTTCCGGTCATTTCCCGGGTTTTCCCGATCGATGAAATTTCCGGTCATTTCCCGGTTTCTTCTCAGTCAATCAAATTTTCCGTTAATTTACTGGTCAATAAATCTCCCGTTAATTTCCCAGTCAATAAAATTTCCGGCCGTTTCCTGGTTTCTCCCGGTAAATGAATGTTCCCGTCATTTCCCGGTTTTCCGTTTCAATGGAATGTCCGATCATTTCCCGGTTTCTTCCCAATTAATTAAATTTCCCGTTAATTTCCCAGTCAATGGATCTCCCGTTAATTTCCCGGTCAATAAAATTTTCGGTCTGTTGCCGGTTTTCTCCCGGTCAATAAAATTTCCGATAATTCCCTGGACAACAAAATTTATGGTCATTTGCCGGTCAATAAAAGTCCCGGTCTTTTCCCCTTTTTCTCCCGGTCCAAGGAATTTCCTGTCATTTCCAGGTTTTTCCCTGGTCAATACAATTTCCGGCCACTTCCCGGGTTTTCCCCGGTAAATAATATTTTCTGCTATATACCGGTTTTCCCGGTCATTAGAATTCCCGGTCATTTTCCGGGGTTTTCCGGGTCAATGAAATTTCCGGTCATTTCCCGGGTTTCTTCCGGTCAATAAAATTCCCAGTCGTTTCCTGGCCAATAAAATTTTTGGCCATTTGTCGGTCAATGAAAGTCCTGGTCTTTTCCCTTTTTTCTCCCGGTCGATGAAATTTCCGGTCATTTCCCGGTCAATAAAAGTTCCAGCCGTTTCCCGGGTATATCCCGGTAAATAATATTTCCCTTCATTTACCGGGTTTCCCGGTCATTGGAATTCCCAGTCACTCCCCGGGGTTTTCCAGGTCAATGAAATTTCCGGTCATTTCCCGCTTTTCTCCCGGTCAATAAAATTTCCGGTCATTTCCTGGCCAATAAAATTTTTGGTCATTTGCCGGTCAATTAAAGTCCCGGTCTTTTCCCCTTTTTCTCCCGGTCGATAAGATTTCCGGTAATTTCCAGGTTTTTCCCCGGTCAATACAATTTCCGGCCATTTCCCGGGTTTTCCCGGTAAATAATATTTCCCGCCATTTACCGGTTATTCCGGTCATTAGAATTCCCGGTCATTCTCCGGGGTTTTCCGGGCCAATGAAATTTCCGGTAATTTCCCGGTTTTCTTCCGGTCAATAAAATTTCCGGTCGTTTCCTGGCCAATAAAATTTTTGGTCATTTGTCGGACAATGAATGTCCTGGTCTTTTTCCTTCTTTCTCCCGGTCAATGAAATTTCCAGTCATTTCCCGGTTTTCTCCCGGGCAATGAAAGTTCCGGCCATTTCCCGAGTATTTCCCGGTAAATAATATTTCCCTTCATTTACCGGTTTTCATGGTCATTAGAATTCCCGGTCATTTCGCGGGTTTTTCCAGGTCAATGAAATTTCCGGTCATTTCCCGCTTTTCTCTCGGTCAATAAAATTTCCTGTCATTTCCCGGCCAACAAAATTTTTGGTAATTTGCCGGTCAATTACAGTCCCGGTCTTTCCCCCTTTTTCTCCCGGTCAATGAAATTACTGGTCATTTCCAGGTTTTTCCCCGGTCAATGCGATTTCTGGTCATTTCCCGGGTTTTCCCCGGTAAATAAAATTTCCCGTCATTCACCGGTTTTTTCCGGTCATTTCCCGGGTTTTCCCGGTCAATAAAATTTGTGGTCTGTTCCCGGTTTTCTCCCGGTCAATGAAATTTCCGGTAATTTCCCAGTTTTTCCCGGTTCAATAAACTTTCCGGTCATTTCCCTGTTCCCGGTCAAGTCGCTACCCTGCGATTCACATGAACACGTGTAAATTCCACGTGCTTTTTAAAGACGTGCCGATTCTCGAACAAGTTATTGAATTCCGGTGCTGGGTTACCGATCCTGCATGCGGAAATGTGACCTAAATTTTACTTTCCTACCTCTAACAATGTATAAGATCATGGAACCTTATAATTTCGAGCATTTATAGGAGCCGATAATTTAAAATATTTTTTTTAATTCCATTTTTGAGATCTAGGATGGATGTACAAAGCTGTTTTATTTTTTACTTAACCTACAATTAATGAAATCAGGAGCAAAAGATATAATAAATGTTTAATTTAGAAAAAAAAACAAGAAAATATAGAAAAACAGCTATAAAATGTATTGGAAACAAATGGACTGAAATAATACTGAATATTTATGGAAATTATATAGGTATAGTATTACATCGGCAATAACCCGCTCATCAAGATTCACAATCAATAAACGGAAATTACTCTTAAAATGCGCGTTATTAATTCCACACTGCTATTAATTAAAATCGACCAATTAAAACTCAGCATTCTGTTTCATTGTTTTTCAGAGCTTTTATGGACGCTGAAAATCAAAGCTTTCATGTACGCTGAAAATATTTAGCGTAACTCTTCAAACAGGAAAGAGAGATTATAAATTTTAAAAAGACTGTTTTCAATTCTATTTCATTTATTGGTTTCATTAAAATATTAAATAATAATCACAATGGAAAAAGATATGTAATAATAAATGAAAACAATTTTCCTAATTGGAATGTGAAATAATCATACAAAAAATGTTTTCAGAGACTTGTAAAGAAATGAAGAACGGGATGTTTTCGCAGTCGAGACATAGACTACTTCCAGGCATGCCGTAATCGTATAATGAGCTGTTTCTCTTATGAGATATACCAGTTATGAATTTTAATTTCCATACTTTGTTAAGACAATTAGGTTTCTGTATCAGAACCTACTTATTTTTCGATCTTCTTTCATATTCCAGTGTTTCGAAGAAATCACATAACTTTAAAAAAAACATTCATGGAACTGAGAGCAAGGGCATACATCTAACAACGTTGACCCGATTCCATTATCGTAAATGACATTGACAACCCATTCAATATTAGCCTAGCATCACAATACCGTAGAACGTTGCATTTTTTTCAATCACGTCTTCAAGCTCCCCAGTGCATAATTTTTTATTCAATATTATTATATGTTTAACAAGATTTTTTATAGATCAAGGGGATTTACAAAAAAAAAAAAAAAAAACTAAACAACATGGAGGCAATCGCTTGAAAATTTTTGGTTGTGGAATTTGTTGCATCTTATTTTCAATGATGAAAATTTTCATTACGCCTTCATTTGTTTTCGTTTCTTAAAAATTCTGCAACTCCTTTTTACAATGAGGCGAATTCGGCACACTTTCAAATTTCAGAGCGAATGAAATGTTTGAATTATTGTTATTTTTCTCGACACTATTCTTGATAGAAAATCGAAGATTCATCATATTTTCGCAGTTTTAGATGCGAATGAAAAGAGAAATTAATTTCTTTAGAAACATGCCTCCTATATCTGTTTATATATATTGAGAGAGATTTTTAAAACAAGATACATTAAAAAGGATTTTGCATAATTTAGATGTATTCTTGCATGTATTGTATGCATGGGTAAAATTTTAAGGATCGTAGTCATTTCTGTAGTTCAATTTTTTGAGGAAAGGAATTAGAAAAAGGTGAAATGCTTCCGGTTTTTCTAGTTGAACCGGTACTGTAAGGTTTTTAAATTAAATTTCCCAAAATCCCTTGTTTCTCTTTTTTTATCATTCGTCTTTGATTTTTTTTCTTTTTTTTAAAATAATATAAATAGAAAAAAAAGATAGAAAAAGAGAGAGGAGAGGTTTAGAGGTTTTTTTCTCTTTTCTAATAGGTATTTTCGAAGGTTTCTGTCCAAATTTCAATCGGTGGATTCTTGTTTTTTTTTTTTTTAATTTCCAATTAAAAATTGCGACAATCTGATAGTCTCCTTTTCTGAATTTTCGATCAAGAAAGTACTCCAAGCGATTTTCGAAGCAGAAGTAGTATTTTCAAAAAGAAATTTTCTGGATCATAATAGAAAAATTGCTCACATTGTTTTTCGCGAATTTATCCATTTCTGGTTGAAAAAAAATACAATTCATCTGTTTTTAGTCAAGATTCAAGTATTTATTTGAACATTGATTTTTGAATTTAAAAATAAACTATTCCTTCGAGAATTTATTTACTTTGTAGAAAATTCTCCTTTTCTATAGAAAATTAATCTTTATGATTTAAAATTCATCTTTTCCGCATTAAATACAACTATTCCAGTTAAAGATATATGTATTATTTATTGTTTATTATTGATTATTTATTATTTATTATCTATTATTTATTATTCATTATTTATCATTTATCATCTATTATTTATTATTTATTATTTATTATTATTTTTATTATCTATTATCTAATTAATTCCTTCAACAGAAAATCTAACTGTTCCATTTTTAGTGCAAAACTGTTATTTTCTGGTTGAAAATTCAACAATTAGGATGAAAATTTCTCTTCTGGAATAAAAAATTCAATTATTTCGTTGAAAAATTACATATTTTTATACAGTCATATAGTTTAATGTTTTTCATTTCAGTCAAGAATTCATCTGGTTGAAAACTCCAATTTTTGGTTTGAAATTAATTTTCCAAGCCAAAAATTGTACTATTCTTTTCTTGGATGAAAATTATTATTAGTAAAAAATTCAACTATTCTAGTTGAAGGTTCATCATCTCAGTTCGAAATTCGTTTTTCTTGTTTAAAATTTAACTACTACAGGTAAAAATTTACATTTTTATTTGATCATTCATCACTTTGTTTGAGAATGTAACCATCTGTTTGAAAGTTAGTTTTTTTTTCTTGAATGCAATTTTTTATTGGTAAAAGTTATTTTTTATGGTCAAAAGTAATTTTTTCAACTAAAAATTAACTTATGTCAATTGAAAATTCTTCAGTTTTTGTTACAAATTCATTTGTTTGATTAAACATCAATTTTTCTAAATTGAAAATTTGAGTATTCAAATTTTGGTTCACAACTGATCTTTTGTTAATAAAATAAATTCATCTGTTTCAAATTCATCTTTTTCGATTGAAGATTCTTGTTTCAGTTAAAGGATCTTGTGTTTGGTTCGAAATTCGGTTTCCAAACTGAAAATTTTACTGTAGAAAATTAATCGTGCTATTTTGAGAATGAATCTTATCGTTTGAATATGCATCTTCATGGTTTGAAATTTACCTATTCCAATTCAAGATTCATAACATTATGTGAAAATTCATCATTTTGGTCGATAAATGATATTTTTTTGTGGAAAATTTGAGTATTTCATTTGAAATTTGTTTATTTTGCAATGTTTGATACGTTGTGTTAGAGGATTTTTAGGATGAACGTCATGAATTAAAATGTGAATATCCCACTCTTAGTTGATTACGAAAATTGAAAAACTTGACAGGAAAAAACCGGGAATTTGAAATTTGTTCGCCAAATCGCCATCCTGATAACGACAATAAATGCTCAAATCATTATAATTATTTCTAAGACAAAAAATAGTTATCCAAAGAGCTTCAATCCCTTCTTCTGATAAAATTTTCTTCTCAGTGATAATTAAAATTATTTCCTATTAACATTTATTTCGAGAACTTGATCAGTTAAATAGATAGTATTACATTATGAATAAATGAAATCTTCAAATTTTATTCTTTGTTTAACGGGACAATGAACAATTTAAGCCACTCTTAAATTGAATTTAAGGAAAAGTTATTCCTATTATTATTATTATTATTATTATTATTATTAATATTATTATTATTATTATTATTATTTGAGTACGTTATGTGACCAGTAAATATTATCTGGTTGATTATTTCTTCTGATTATTTGTATGATAAAAGGAACCATTTAGGCTATTACTCTTTTTTTCTATCAGCTATTTTTCTTCCAATTTTCTTTTTACTGTCGCTCTTTCGGATATGCACCTCGATCTAAACAAAAAAACTCCGGGGAATAAAAAATCGACCGCGATCGAGAAAAAAAATATTACAAATCCATATGTGCCATGATCTTGAAGAGAAAAACCGGAAATTTTGTAAAAAATTAATCAAAATGCCCCCAAAGTGTGAGTGTGATGGATCAATGTGGTACCAGAATTATTCGTATTAGTTCGAATTGTTTCGAGATTAGGCAAGGTCAGTCCAGTTTCGACAGTTGATTATCATTAAGAACTATTCATCAAATATAATAAAAATCGTCGAACATTTTAAATTATAACAGAAAATCTTCACTTTTTTATCTTTTATTGGTTCTCTACAACCAAATAGAAATAGTAATCAATCCTATCAATTTCCTGAATTAATAACTAAATAATTTTTTACCAAATGAAAAATGATACTCGAGTACCCTCAAAAGATCCCATTCATGAATATCAAAAAAATTCATTACGTGATGAATGAGGAGAGTAATATGAAAAGTGCATCTCTGAACCCTTGTTAATTTCACGAGAGAGATGAAAGTGAAACTCTGCATGATGGATCGAGGATGGCTGGATGCATTTAGTGGATAAAAAGGAGCGATGCACAACTTTCATTTTTGGTGGGCCGACGAAATTAACTTTGTTATGCTCGCAATATTGTGCACCGAAAGAAGGAGACGTAAAGGTAGTCTGACATTGGTAGATAAGAAGACGTTGATTAAAGAATTGCGCCATCGTTTGGCCTGTCTTTCTTTATGGGGAGAGACAACAATAGCAACAGGTGATTTAAACTCGCGACCGCAACATTTGCCAATACAAACGCGCCATTCAAGGTGAAAACCCCCCACCAGCTCTGTCGGCTTTATTAGTTATAATATACTATAAAACGGCAAAACCACCTCAATCTTTACTTCTCACGTTCGGCACGCGACACGCGTCTAATTATTAGTGTAGCAGATCTCATTGGAGGTACCAATCGACTTTGATATGGCCAACAAATACATCGCGACTTGGACCATCTTCTGCCTAGGAAACTATTTCGTCTCTGCTACCCCTTTGACCGTAAGTTTTTCTACAACAAAAATATTCAAAAAGCGAAAAAAAAAAAAATAAATAAAAAATGTTCTATAACCACAAAAAGAGCTTCTTTTCATAATTGTATGGTAATTACTCTCTTTAAGAATGGATCCGATTCGATATCATGTACACAAATTTATTTATCACAATTGCTAATTTTTGTTGACAACTTTTTTTTATTTAAAAGATTTCATATTCAAATAGAGGAGGTAGAAATGCAGCTCAAATTGCCTAAGAGTCTTCAATTTCTTCTACCTTTTGATTAATCAATGAATTTATAAAAAAAGCAAGTGGGTAGAGAAAAAATGTGTAGAAGTGTCATGAATGATATAAAAATCACTCTTTCTTTCGTCCACTTAAACTGCAGTGTGGAAAGAATGCACGGGTTAAACAACTCAGTATCGCGCGCAATGAGCTGACAAGTTGCTTACGTCGTGACCCCAAGTTAACATAGTTTTTCGTAATGTGTGGCGTTTTGTTATAACGTGTGTTATAATGTACGCGAAGATATGCCTTGACAGGTACATTTCACTACATACGTAATATCCTCGGGAAAAATAATGACCCCATTTTCTGTCGCTTCAATCGACCGAATACTAGGCGAGTGAAACAAACGTTAATAAACAAATTATTTAAATAAGTGGCAATAATAGAGCGCGCTTGATCGAGCGAGAAACATTGCGCTGCTGATTAATAATAGAGTCAGGCCACGTCAACTGTGTCCGTGAAATTTTTGTGATTTTTTTAAAAGTGACAACAATTGGCAAAATCTGTACCTAATCGCATTACAAAAAAACTCTTTGAACCGTTTTTCAAAAAACTGCGCCGTATTCATTATTTTTGAAAATAATCATTTTTACAACTTTTAATATGAAAAATACTTTTTTCTAAATTAAATTTGCGAAATTGTAATTTTTTCATGACAATTATTCACAAAAATTCAATTTTTATAACTTCTAGGCCTCTGATCATAGTGAAAGTTTAACACAGTATAGTATGAACATTTTTCACTGATCTCAAAGAAGAAAAATTGGTAATTCTCAATCTGACAGTATTAAAAAAAAGTCTTTGTGTCCGGCGCCGCGAAACAATTGTCGCCTCGAACAGCGCGCTCGGCGCATGCGGCTTACGCTACAAACGCGGCTGTTCATACTTATTTGTTTGTACTCATACGGAAAATTTTCGATGCACATATATGCCATTTAAGTTAATTTGTTCATAAAAATTGTTTATAACAATGACAAATGTTGTTTCATGGAACTCTTATGTGAAATACTCTTCTTCTTCAGATGAAAATAAATGATTTCACAAAAAAGAAAAATTTTCGATGCATAGATATGCCAAATAAGTGAATTTGTTTATGAAAATTATCTATAACAATGGCAAATGTTGTTTCATTGAACTCTAATGTGTAATATTCTTGGTCTCCAGATGAAAATAAACGATTTCCGAGAAAAGAAAAATTTTTCGATGCACAGATATGCCAAATAAGTGAATTTGTTTTTGAAAATTGTTTAAAACAATGACAAATAATGTTTTATGGAACTCTTATGTGTAATATTCTTGTTCTTCAGATGAAAATAAATGGTTCCCAAGAAAAGAAAAATTTCCGATGAACAGATATGCCAAATGAGTGAATTTGTTTTTGAAAAATGTTTACAACAATGACAAATAATGTTTTATGGAACTCTTATGTGTAATATTCTTGTTCTTCAGATGAAAATAAATGATTCCACAGAAAAGTAAAATTTTGATGCACAGATATGCCACATAAATGAATTTGTTTATAAAATTATTTATAGCAATGGAAAATGTTGTTTCATTGAACTCTAATGTGTAATATTGTTGTTCTTCAGATGAGAATAAATGATTCCACAGAAAAGAAAATTTTTTCGATGCACAGATATGCAAAATAACTGAATTTTTTTTTAAAAACTGTTTATAACAATGACAAATACTTTTTTCATGGAACTCTAATGGGATATATTATTAATCTTCAGATGAAAATGAATGGCTTCACAAAAAAGAAAAATTTTTGATGCACAGATATGCCACATAAATGAATTTGTTTATAAAAATTGTCTATAACAATGGCAAATGTTGTATCATTGAACTCTAATGTGTTGTATTATTGTTCTTAAAATAAAAATGAATGATTCCACAGAAAAGACAAATTTTAGATGCGTAGATATGCCAAAGAACTGGATTTGGAAAATAATTGTTTATAACAATGACAAATGTTTTATTCATGAAACTCTAATGCATATTATTATTCTTCAGATGAAAATGAATGGCTTCACAGAAAAGAGAAATTTTCGATGCACAGATATGCCACATAAATGAATTTGTTTATAAAAATTGTCTATAACAATGGCAAATGTTGTTCCATTGAACTCTAATGTGTGATATTATTGTTCTTAAGATAAAAATGAATGATTCAACAGAAAAGACAAATTTTCGATGCACAGATATGCTACATAAATGAATTTGTTTATAAAAATGGTTTATAACAATGGAAGATGTTGTTTCATTGAACTCTTATATGTAATATTGTTGTTCTTCAGATGAAAATTAATGATTCCACAGAAAAGAAAATTTTTCGATGCACAGATATGCCACATAAATGAGTTTCTTTATAAAAATTGTCTATGACAATGGCAAATGTTGTTTCATTGAATTCTAACGTGTGATATTATTGTTCTTAAGATAAAAATGAATGATTCTACAGAAAAGACAAATTTTCGATGCACAGATATGCCACATAAGTGAATTTGATTATAAAAATTGTTTAAAGCAATGGAAAATGTTGTTTCACGGAACTCTAATGTCTAATATTCTTGTTCTCCAGATAAAAATTAATGATTCCACAGAAAAGAAAAATTTTCGATGTACAGTTATGCCACATAAAAGAATTTGTTTATAAAAATTGTTTATACCAATGGAAAATTTGTTTCATTGAACTCTTATGTGTAATATTGTTGGTCTTCAGATGAAAATGAATGATTCCACAGAAAAGAAAAATTTTTCGATGCACAGGTATGCCAAATAACTGAATTTAAAAAAAAATTGTTTATAACAATGACAAATGTTGTTTCATTGAACTCTTATGTGTGATATTATTGTTCTTAAGATAAAAATGAGTGATTCCACAGAAAATACAAATTTTCGATGCACAGATATGCTATATAAATGAATTTGTTTATAAAAATTGTCTATAACAATGGAAGATGTTGTTTTCTTAAACCCTAATGTGTGATATTGTTGTTCTTCAGATGAAAATGAATGATTCCACAGAAAAGAAAATTTTTTCGATGCACAGATATGCCACATAAATGAGTTTGTTTATAAAAATTGTCTATGACAATGACAAATGTTTTTTTCATGCAACTATAATGTGTAATATTATTATTCTTCAGATGAAAATGAATGGCTTCACAGAAAAGAAAAATTTTCAATGCACAGATATGCTACATAAATTAATTTGTTCATGAAAATTGTCTATAACAATGGCAAATATTGTTTCATTGAATTCTTATGTGTAATATTCTTGTTCTTCAGATAAAAATGAATGATTTCCACGGGAAAGAAAAATTTCCGATGCAAAGATTTGCCAAATAAGTAAATTTGTTTACAAAAATTGTTTATAACAATGACAAATAATGTTTTATTGAATTCTTATGTGTGATATTCTTGTTCTTCAGATGAAAATTAGTTATTTGACAGAAAATAAAATTCTGGAAGTATAGATATGCCATATAAGTGAATTTCTTCATAAAAATTGTTCAAAATATTAACTATTATTGTTTTTTGGAGCTCGTTCACAATTAGGAATTGATTCTTTATATTTTTACAACAATGAAACATTGAAACAATGAAAATTAATTATTTGACAGAAAATAAAATTCTGGAAGTATGGATATGCCAAATAAGTGGATTTCTTTATAAAAATTGTTTAAACTATTAACTATTATTGTTTTTTGGAGCTCGTTCACAATTAAGAATTGATTCTCTATATTTTTACAACAAAATTCATCTAAGTAATACATTCGGAATTCGAAAATGCAACAGTTAACACTTATATCGAATAATTTGTTTATAACAAGGAACAAAATTCAAGATATTTATCCACAAGTTGCATTCTTATTCAAAAAAAGTAACTTTACTAATTTGACACCTTTGTGAAGAAATATCGTAAATGTACCCAATTGCAAATTAAAGAAAAAAGCTCTGATCCGTTGAAAATTGAGCTGTCGGCTGATTTCTGTCCCAAAAAAGTGCTTTTTTCCACTGTGCGCCGTTCGAGACGACAATTATTGTTACGCGGCGCCCGCGACAAAAACTTTTTTTCAATACTGTCAGAGTAAGAATATACAATTTTTTTCTTTTCGAGAACGGGATAAAGTGTTCATACTACATTTTTTAAAATTTTAACTACGATCGGAGGCCTAGAAGTTATGAATAATCGAATTTGTTTAAATAATTGTTATGAAAAAATTAGGATTTTGCAAATTTAATTTTAAAAAAATCTTCATTGGAAAGAGAAAACGCTTTACAACTGTCATAACAAATTTCATTTGATTATTGCGAACGAGTTGTAAGTTATTAGTTTTTACGTTCTCATCATTTATGATTGAGAAAGTATCAGAATCGTCTGAAATTTTACATCTTGAATTTTCAACGGATTTCTACGTTTCGAGACCCTCTGAAGCCGAAAATCATGTTTTGGCGACGGTGTCTGTCTGTTGGTCTGTATGTCCGTATGTCCGTCCGGCCATCCGTCCGTAAACACGATAACTCACGAAAAAATGGACGGATCAAGTCGGCCTTTGACACACCTGTTGATTGGTGCAAAAGAAAGGATGAGTTCGTTAGCCAGATATTTCGGATGAAAAATAAAAGAGGGGGAGCATTTTGAAAAATTTTTTGGATTTTTTTTCCAACCCTCGAAAATTGTAAGTATGGTTTCTTATAGTGCAGAAAAAGTGAAACAATTTATCCGAATGATTTTTTTTTGATAAAAACAAAATTTTTAGAGTTGTGGCATTTTCAAAATTCAAAAATATGAAAGAAAATGAGGATTTTTAGCAAATGACGTAAGATAGAAAGAAAGTCAGAGAGAAAAAATGTTTCTTCTTGGGAGCCCTACAAGATCGTCAATACAACTTTTAGAATTTTCTCAAAAAATCGAAAATTCCAAATTTGATCGCACAAAAAATAATTTAAAATATATTGTGGACTCGATAATTTTCGAAAGAGTGATCAGATTCGATCGTGCTTTGGTAGCCATTTTGAAGGGCCAAGAAGACAAGTCGAGTTCGTTAACAAGCTATTTTGGATTAAAAGAATAAGAGGTATCGTCTACTTCTGTCCCCAACGGAATGAAATGAATGAGTGAGCGCTTGGATTTGCGGGTCGACTTCGCTGGAGTTAAAAAAAACTTTTCGGGAGAAATTCCAACGGGGATGAAGATGGTATCATCTGAAAGA
>WSXT02138247.1:0-10540 GCA_011762715.2 Neuroterus valhalla
TGACACTCGGCATTCCAGGCTAGCACGGTTTTGATGCGCATCAGGTGTACTTTTTTCACTGATTTTGACCCCCCCCTCCCCCGAAATATTTTTCTAGACCCGCCCTTGTACCTCACGGTACGCGCTCGGTCTTTGTACTTCCCAACAATTATTGTGCACAGAATAAGTGGAATGTCGGCTGCTGTATTTGATTATTGTGAATTCTCTTTTGTTAAAGCTTCTCCGGCTTTAACGAATACATTCTAATTGTGTGTCTCGTGCTGCAAACTCGATCAAAATCTGTCCGAAACGCGAACGTTTCTATATTATTACATTTAACTCTTATGCATCAAATGTATATAATATTAATTCATATACATCGTATCTTGTTTTGTTTTAAGAAAAATTTAGTAAGTCTGTTTATAATAATTATAAAATTTCATTTATATCAAAAACCACGCATCCCATAAAAAAGCAACAGTTGTTCTTTTTAAGCTTTTCTTTGTATTTAGTTTTTCATTATTTTTTGTGCGATCGAAATTGGAATTTTCGATTTTTCGAGAAAATTCGAAAAGTTGTATTTACAATCTGGTAGGGCTTCCAAAAAGAAAGATTTAATCTTCTATACCTTTTTTCATATCTTCCGTAGTTTGGCTAAAAATTCTCGTTTTCTTTTATATTCTTGAATTTTGAAAATACCATAACTCTGACCATTTTTTTTATCGGAAAAAATAATTAGGATAAATTGTTTTACTCTTTACGTGCTACAAAAAAAATTTTCAAATGCTCCCCCTCTTCGATTTTTCATCAAAAATAGCTGGTTAACGAATTAGACCTGTCTTTTTGATCCCTCAAAATGTGTGCCAGAGGGCAATCCGATTCGATTAGTCTTTTAAAAGTTATGGGGAATATAGACGACGACGACGACGACGACGACGATAAAGAATTATTATTAATTAATAATTATGCAGTATTAAATAATTTAAAATTATTATCTTTCGATATTCAATAATTGCAGATTAAAATTTTGTAAAAAACAAAAATTTCAAATTGGGAGAATAGATTCACGAATAAAAATCGTTTACAATTGAATAATAACATTCTCATCATAATGAGAAGGTATTAGTTCTATGTGGAAATCATCTTTCTCGGAATTTATGAAATTTCCTCGTTTTGAGACCTCCTGATTTCGAAAAAGTAGTTTATTCGTTGGTGTCTGTCTGTTATCGTCGTTGTCGTCGTTGTCGTATGCATACCTAATCCATTATTTTTGAAAGATTAATCGGATTGGATTTCCTATGGCAAACATTTTAAGGGACCAAAAAGACATGTCAAGTTCGTTAACCAGCTATTTTGAATGGAATAAGGAAGGAGGGAAGCATTTAAAAAATTTTTTTGGACTTTTTTTCCAAGACTCAAAAATTGAAAGTTCAATTTCTTGTAGCACGTAAAGATTGGAACAATTTATCCTTATTTTTTTCGATAAAAACAAAATTGTCACAGTTTTGGTATTTTCAAAGTTCAAAAATATAAAATAAAATGAGAATTTTCAGCAAAATAACGCAAGATTAAAAAGAAAGTCAGAGAGAAAAAATGTTTCTTCTTGGTACCCCTACAAGATCGTGAATACAACTTTTTCAATTTTCCCAAAAAATCTAAAAGTTCCATTTTGATTGCACAAAAAATAACTAAAAATAATCTGTGAACTCGACAACTTTCGAAAGAATGTACATATTTGATCTTTCCATATTCGATCGTGAAAACAACTTTATGAATTTTCTCAAAAAATCGAAAATTCCATTTTCGATTGCACAAAAATAATAAAAAATAATCCGTGAACTCGATAACCTCCGAAAGAATAGTCATATTCGATCGTGCTTTGGCACCCATTTTGAGGGCCAAAAAGACAAGTCGAATTCGTTAACCGATCGAAGATAAGAGAGGAGGAGCATTTTGAACATTTTTTTGGACCGTTTTCCAAGACTCAAAAATTGTAAGTACAATTTTTTGTTGTACGTAAAAAGTGAAACAATTGATCCTAATCACTTTTTACGATAAAAACTAAATTGACAGAGTTCTGGTATTTAAAAAATTCAATAATATAAAAGAACATAAGAATTTTTAGACAAATAACGCAAGATTGAAAAGAATGTCAGAGAAAAAAGGCCCTTCTGGAGAGCCCTTTAAGATCGTGAATACAACTTTTTCAATTTTCTCAAAAAATTGAAAATTCCAATTGTCATCGCACAAAAAATAATGAAAAAAAATCGAAATTTCTCTTTTGTGGGCAGTTTATGGGAGATAAGGAAAATATTAAAAGTACTAAAATTGTTTATTTAAAATATTTCCACACGTTTTTTCTCCATTATTTTCGATAGGGCATGTAGTTTTTGTTTTTTCTGTAAGAATAGTCTAAAAATAAAAGATTCCAGTTTGGGAACAAAATTGTTCTTTGAAAGAACATCTATAAATTTTTTAAAAATTGTTTTTTCTCTAGCAAAACTCAACGAGATACAAAGTAAAGATTGAAAATAAAAACCGTTCTCTCCTTATGGGATGCGTGGTTTTTGTTTTAATTGTAATTATATTGATATTAGAAACAGCATAAGTAAATTCTTTCAAAAGCAAAACAAGGTAAGACACACGATAAAAATGTATTCGTTAAAGCTGGAGAAGCTTTAACAGAAAAGAATTCACAATCAGCAAATACAGCAGCCGACATACTACTTTTTAGTTCCAAAAACTTTAAACACAATTTGTGGGGAAGTACTAGGGATGTTGAATTTTTTCAGAAAAATCGTTTTCGATATAATCGATTTATTTTCAACAATCGTTTAGGGCATTGATTTTTTTTAGAGAAAAAGTTTATTATATCACAAATCGATACTTTCACGAAAAAACCGATTTATAGCGATAATCGATGCTTATTTAAAAATAAATTTTCAAAAATAACAATTCTAATTATCAGAAGATATAAATTTATTATATAATTATATAAAATTAGTCTCGGTAGTCCTGGTTAGTAAAAAAACCGGAAACGATATTGACATTTTCCGGCAATATTTTGATACAATCGAAGATGAGAAAATCGTATCGAAAAAATCGATTTCCCCCCGAAAAAAGCGATTTTTTTAAAAAGCGATAGAAAATCAACATCCCTAGGAAGTACAAAGACCGAGCGAGTAGCGCGAGGAACATTTATTATCGAGCGTGAAGCGCGAGATTCAAAAGACGCGTGTCCTAGGCGCGCTCAAACTTGCGAGCGAAGCGAGCTGCGCACCAAGCGCTTGACGAGAATGTGCCCGTGTCTTGGTTGACTTTTTTTGAATAGATTTTTTCTCCGATGAAGTGGTAATTACATTGTGAATTTTGCCCTCGATTCACAATCTGTTCCAATATATTTGAATGGAAAACAATTGCGAATCAAATAGCAAATCCCTAATTGCTGTTTCCAATTTATTATTATAACCTCTCAACGGAAACTGGATTTCCTATTCAATAGTAAATTGTAATCAGATTGTTTTATATTCCGAAACTTTTCAAATATAGATAAATCATCCAAAAAGTAATCTCATCACTAACTCTATCACTAACTTCGTTAGTTGTATCTCAGTTCTGAATAATCCCTCACAAACTTGCATGCTTGCGCCAAAACAGTTTTGGAATAACAAACAGCGTTTAGAATTTGCTTGTTAGGAGTAGATTTATCGTGAAACACCTGACTTCTATTTCATCGGAGAATAAAATAGGAAGGAGCTTTACGGATAAGAACGAATAGTTGGTTATGTTCAGCGTTTCCTAGCCTGTTTATTACATTTGAGTTTCTTGGGGCGCAATTCCATACTGTTATATAGAGCTGAGAGAAAAGTCTTTGGGCCAGAATCGGTAGCGAGGACGCGTTGATCCCTTCAGGATGACGGCCTTATCCCACCCAACTTGTTACGTTATATTTATCAGCACGAAGCACGCGTATTGTTTCCCAGAGCGAATTGCTTCTCCGATCAGCTGATTCAATTCTCATTCTCCCTTCTATTCTATACAATACTCCATTTTTCTTCAATATGTTCAAATATCTTCCTGTGACATTCGAGTGTTTGCGAGACAGTTTAAAATGATTTTAAAGCAACAGAGACTAGTAGGAATGAAGGGTGAAGCGTCGCCCCTCGGATTGAAAAATTGGTGGGAACGATTGCTGAGCGCGTGGACCTATTTATTTATCATTTTAAAATCACAGCAAGGGAAGGGCGCATGAAACGAAAGAGTTGAGAGGAATTCAAAAATTGAATAATTCAAGTGTCTATTTTACGTTAGGTAAAATAAGAGAACATTCATACATGATTGGTGAGAAAGTTATTTCAACTTTGTTTTTTTGACTTTGTAGTTATAATAACGAATTTTTGAGGTTTTTAATAATTATATAATGTGTGCGGCTAAGTTCATGATTCTGTTTGCATTTTAATTTTTCGCACCATGAAGTTGGTTCACGGGAATGCTTTTGTTTTTTTATTCCAATTATTTTGAATTGGTCCGATATATTATTTAAAGTTTAGGAATACATACGTATTCTGTACCTAAAGTACATAACGCGTTCTTCTTTTGTCTACAACTTTGCATCTCTTTTGGCATTCCGGCATTTTATGTTCGTCTTTATTTAAACAGAAGAAAAGTGCGTTACGTAATTTGAGTACTGCCCCTAATTGCGAAATGAAATAATGTTTAATTTAAAACATATGGGTCATTTCACGCCAGATATACCACTAAAATTTGAAATCAAAATTATATTTTTCTCGATTTCACCACCAAAATAGAAGACACGTTTTTTTTTCTTTCAATATTATGTGTAAAATTCACGAGTTATCGTTATTTGAACTTTCAGAATCTAATGAAGATCCCTTTCTTAAGTATTGATTAGAATCTGAATTTTTCAGAATAAGTTCATAATTGTTCATACTTTGACTTTGTGATTCGCGAAAAATATTCAGTATTTATTTTTCCGGGAAACATGCAAAAATGGTAAAAAAAATTGCAATTACAAAAAAACGGTATCTCCGAAATGAAATTTTTCCCTTTGTAATTTTGCAATATACTTTCGAGAGTATCTCACGGAAAATTTTAGAGTGGACCGTCAATAAGTTTTTGAGATATGACAAATAATGTAGGACCGTGTTACTTCGAGCTCGAGCTGCTGCATCGTCTTACCCAGTCTACCAGGAGCATGCGAAGTCGAGTACGTTGACTTACGTTTTTCATGGTTATTTTCTCAAAGGCTTCCACTCAATCAACTTAGAATGAGATTCAGCTACAGTTTTCTGTAAATTCTGTTAAATAAATTATGTTCATCAAATTCGTTTCATGCATAAGCAATGTTTCTAATATTTTCGAATGAACAATAATTCGTGTAAGCTGTAGTATTGCGAAGGAAAAAATTTCTATACAGCACAGTGAGATCAAAAGTTATCACTTAAGATTTCCGTGATTATTTTCACTATTATTCAAAATTTTCGTACAAAATCATAACCTCGTTAGATACGAATTTTCTTGGCTATTTCGCTTTTCGTTTCAAAGTTCGCTTTGATACATTTTTCGAAGAGCTAAAATATTCAAGTCTAGGGCAAGATGAGTAAATTTTCATTTTTAACTGGTGTTTTTGTTGGTGTCCTTTTTACAAACGTATAATTTTCGGCAAAATCACAATTTACATGACATTGCGTATCGTGCAATTTTTTTTACATTTTTGTAACAAGTTGCTAATGCATGAAACGAATTTGGTAAACACAATTTATTTAACAGAATTTACAAAAAACTGTACCTGACTCTCTTTAAAAGTCGATTGAGTGGAAGCCTTTGGGAAAATATCCACAAAAACGTAAGTCATCGTGATCGACTTCGCATGCTCGTGCGTCGTAGACTGGGTAAGACGATCCAGCATCTCGCGCTCGAAGTAACACGGTTCTAAATTATTAGTCATATCTGAAAGACTTATTGACGGTCTACTCCAAAATTTTCGTGAGATCCTATCTGAAGTATATTGCAAATTTACATTGAAAAAATTTCATTTCGGAGATACCTCTTTTTTTGTAAAGGCAATTTGTTTAACATTTTTGCATGTTTCATATTCAAAGTATGAACAATCATGAACTTTTTCTGAAAAATTCAGATTTTAGTGAATAATTGATTCTTACTTTTGAGCACTTCAAAAAAGTGATCTTCATCAGATTCTGAAAGTTCAAATAATGACAACTGGTAAATTTCACATATCATTTTGAAAGAAAAAAATACGTGTTTCCTATTTTTGTGCTTAAATCGTGAAAAATTTAAATTTAAGTGAATTCAAATTTTAGTGGTAGATCTGACCTGGAATGACCCATATGCAATTTTTCTTTGTAATCAATTTAGTTACTAATAATAATCACGACATGTTCCTAGTTTTCTGCAATACCATGAAGTTGGTTCGTTTTAATTATTAATTGTTCAAATACATATTTCAGAAACCGTTCAATTCCAGTCGAAACTGAAACTCTTATGAATAATGGAATATTTTCTAATGTAAAAATATGAAATTTCGATCTATCAGATCGAAAATTTGAAATTTGGAGCAAAGTTCATTTTCCAATTAAAAGGATTCAACGTTCTTTAATTTGGAAATAAAAAGCACCTGAATTAATTAGTTTAGAATGTTCATAAATTTCCTATGTTCGGAATTGAATATTCACAGATGAAACATTGGAAAATTTCAAATTACGCTCATTTTTACTTCAATAATTTCAAATCGGGAGGATTTCAAATTGAATAAGTTCTGAAGGAAAGTTGGAAAATGAATGATCTCGAGATAGAAAGGGTTTGGAATTGAATATTTTTCGATGAAGTATAATTTCAAAATGAAAGAGATAAATTATTATTTCATTTCTAACGCAATGTGTTGAAAAACAAATAATTCCACATTGCAATTTTCGAAATCAGACTTCGTTCGAGGTATGAGAATATGACCACGAGATTAAAACTCTCTCAACTCCGAATTGAAAAAATTGAATTAAAAATTGTTGAAATCTAGGTATTTCGAATTGACCATGGAACTTTGAAGTGTAAATTAATTTAAAATAAGAAACTCTAAATATTCAATAATGTCATAATCAAATTTGCAAAAAAATTACAATTTCAAATTGGAAGAATATGAATAGGAATAATTCCGAAAAAAACGTTCACAATTGAATAATTTCAGATGGAAAGTGAAATCATAGGACAATTGCAAATGGAATCGATATAAAATGTTATCACTTCCAACCAAAAGGATTGAGAAAAGACAATTGAACATTAGAAGTGTTCGAAATGGAACATTTACAAATGGAAAGCCCTCAGAATGATTGAAAATGTATAAATGTTTGAAACCATAGAATTTTCATTCAGAGTTGAAAACATTTTTATTTAGAAACGTTCCACATTGTATAAGTATATATTCAAACTTTGGAGAAGCATAGTTCAAATTTATAATTGAAATCTTTTAAAATTAAATGCCTTCATATTGAATCAATAAATTCCAATTTATTAGGATTGAAATATTTAAAATTATGAATTTCAAAAAGAGAGTCGTTTAAATTTTATCCTTTTCTAATGAAAACATCAAAAAAGAACATTTGAAAAATAATGATAATAAAAATTAATTATACGTTCAAAATTGAACAATTTGTAGTTCAAGGCTCGATATAGGAAGATTTTTTGTTAAAAGTGATCAAAATTTCACCATTTTCAGATAAGCGTTCAAACTCTCCCAATGTGAAATTGAATAAGTTTGAATAAAAAATATTGAAATCGATCATTTTTTAATTGATAGAGAATCACGAAATTTTGAATTATTCCAGATTCAAAACGTTGGAAATTTTAGATTTTCAGGTTCAACCTTCGAAAATTGTATTTTTTTTTTACATTCTCATGATTTATGATTGAGAAAGTATTAGAATCGTCCGAAATTTTACATCTTGAATTTTCAACGGATCTCCACGTTTTAGACCCTCTAAACCTGAAAAACAGATTTTGGCAATGATGCCTGTCTGTTGGTCTGTATGTCCGTCCGTCCACTCGTCCGTTAACACAATAACTCCTGAAAAAATGGACGGATCGGATCGAGCTTCGGTAGACTTTTTGAGAGTTTGCTGCTAGAAAAACTCAAAAGAGTGATTGAGGAGGTGAGAGAGGAGGAGGTAAAACCGAGAGGAAAGTGAGAGGAAAGAAGGAGATGATGGTGGGATGATCAGTGCAGGAAAACCGAAGACAGGCTAAAGGAAAGTGTAGAGAAATGGAGAAAAAGGGGAATTAGAGAAAAGAGAACTTAACAGAAGGAAACGAGAGCACGATAAGATGTTATGCAGAAAAAGACAAGAGGAGAAGGTAAGATACATGGAAGAAGCCGAGAAAGCGGTAATCGGAATGGGCGAATGGAAGGACTATTCTAAGTGGAAGGGAGGGAGGCGTGGAAAATAAGGTAAAGGGCGAAGGCAGAAAGGCGGTTGCGGAAGATGAGGACCGGGAGAATGAGATTAGTCGGAAAGAGGTAAATGGAGCAATCATAAAACTGAAAAGAAATAAAGCAACAGGTGAAGATGGCTTGGAGAATGAAGCACTGGAATATTGCAGAGAAGTGGTGAATGAGGAGATGTGGAAGATTTTCAATAAGGTCTGGTGAGGCGACGACGGGTGTCCAGAAGAATGGAAGACAGGACTCGTAGTACCGTTGATTAAGAGAGGAGAGGGAAATAAGAGGGAAGAGTATGGGGCTATCACGCTCATGTCAGTAGACTATAAAATGTATGCAGAAGTACTTAGGAAGAGACTAGAAAGCTTAAGAAAAAGTATGGGATCAATAGATAAGATATATGTGCTCAATTATATGGTAAATAGAAACTTGGGTCGGGAGAGAGGGGAACTTGTTGCACTGTTCGTGGATTTCAGAGCAGCTTTTGAATCCGTCAACAGAAGAGTCCTTTGGAAGACCATGAAAGAAAGAGGAATAGATGATGGTTTAATACGAGGGATAGGGGTATTTGTGGGGGTAAAGATAAGGGCGAAGATTGAAGACAATCAAGACAATTAATCTCTTTTACTTTTTTCTATAAAAAAATGCCGGAGTTATTGCATATTCAAAATTCAAAAATACACAGGAAAATGTAGATCCAAAGCGAAAAACGCACGATATGGATTGAGGTAAGGAAAGGAAAACTTTGATTTTTTAGTACCATACGAGATCATCATAACAACTTTTCTGATTTCCTTAAAAAATTGGAAACTCAAACTCCTACTGTACAAAAAATAATAAAAAATCAAAAAATCACAGAATCATCGATACTTGGGCTCTAGAAAAAAAAATTCAGAGAAATTAATTACAATCTCCAACAGAAATTGAACATTTTAGAGGAAAAAGACTATTTCCTAATTGTTGGATTGGATTGAAATATGAATAAGTTTTGGATTCAACTCACGGAATCAACCAATGGAAAGAAACCACCGAGGAACTAGTGATTCTGACACCACTGATTCAATTCAGTGAAATCGTTTTCGAAATACATAAATAAAATTTACTGACTCCCTACTAGATTTAAAAAAAAAATGTACTGATTTTCCAGTGAAAACGAGAATTACTGAAAGAAATAGTGGAAATTTGACTGATTCAAACTGAGATAGTAGGCTTAATTCTTATATTTCAAATTTGGAAACTAATTGTAAATAAGAATCTTGTCAATTGATATAATGTATAAGATATTTCTAAATCTGTTCGAAACGTTCGAAACTGTAGAACTGAATGGAATTATTATTCGAAAACTTATATTCGACGACTTACTTAGGTTCTCTAATTTTCTTCTTTAATTGATTAGTTCTTAAGGTCGGCGGCTCTGCCGCCGCGTTGTATGTATCCTTTTTTATTGCTGTTTTACAGTTGAGTAGTTTACGCATGAGAGCGTAACAAATATATAGGATCAAACTTATATTAGCATTTATAATAGCAGGTCGATCAAAATTTGTCCTTAGCAGTAGAGAAGTTTTGTTGCTTCATTTTTTTATATGTTGTGTGGTTTTCCTACCGATTTAATTTTTAATTATTATCTTATTTTTTACAATTGAAGCAAAAACTACGCGTCCAATGGGAAAAATGACAAAAAAATTTATAGATCTTTTTTGGGTGAACAATTTTTCTTTATCAATCTTCTGTCTTAGCCTTCGTCATTCTTTTAGAAATTTAATTTTTACAATTTTTTTTTCCTGAATGAAATGAAAACTACATATAATGTTAAAAGAAAAGATTAATTACACATTGAAAGATATTTTTCTGATCAAGAACTGGTTTCTATTTGTTTTTTTCAGAGCTTGTAGCCATTGTCCAAAAATTAAATTTGTTCATTTTTAATATAAATATTCATGGAAGAATCAAAAACTACTTGCCCTTTCAAAAACGTAATACCATCAAATTTGTAGATATATTTTTGGTGCACAATTTTTGTTCATTTATATTTTCCCCTACCTTGCATATTAGACCAAAAAATAAAGCCTTCTATTTTTCATTTTTTTTGTGCGA
>WSXT02138258.1:0-10539 GCA_011762715.2 Neuroterus valhalla
ATCTAATACCTTCTCGGATGAGAATGTAAACATTTCTTTTTAAAGAATAATTTAGGATCAATTATCAATAATTGTCGATACGTCAAATAGGGAAAAAACAAAACACGAGACAAAACCTAAATTAAAAATTAAAAAATTCTGTACAATTCTATGACTGCGATGTTAATCAAAAAGTACAAGAAATTATGTAATTTTCACAGATTTAATAAAACCCACTGATGAGGGCCACCATGGTGTGTCGAAACGTTTGAAGCAAATTAATATTGGTTTCAAATATTCACCTGACCCTAGAGCCAACTACGTACATCAACATTTCCCACGAAATCATCAAATTATTGTTAACCTTAAAAAAGGGTAAAAATTTACTGTTGACTTATATTTTTCGATAAAGCGCATAGTTTTCGTTGTAATGACGACAACGCACTTACACAAATGGAAAAATTCCATTTTTCAGCCAAAAAAACAAGAGAAAGGAAGAAACATGGAATAGAATTGTTCATCTTAAAAATGTCTTTAGGTTTTATATGAACTATTCTTCAATAAGCCGTATATTTTTTGTTTTATTCGTGACAACGCTTTCCAAAAATTGAAAAATTCAAACTGCTAGCCAAACTATACGAGATGTGAATATCGGTGGTGAATATTGCAATGACTTGACCGGGAAATCGGGAAAGACCGGGAGATGACCATGAAAATCATTGACTGGGGAAGAATTATTTTCTCAATTTCTTCGAAAAAATCAATGGGATCTAGAAAACAGGGATTTAAAATTCCACTCGTCCAATTTGAAAGTTCCCTCTTCCTAATTTTGAATGGAGGAAGAACTTCAAGCAGTTTTTTGAATAGATTTAGTATTTCGAAGAAAAAATATTCCTGAATTGTAATAAAAAACTTGTATACATTGTTCTTTCTGGGTTCATCCTTTTCCAGTTAAAAAAGCAGCTACTTGGTTAAGAGTAGAACTCTTTTGTTGAGAATTGAATTTTTCGGGTGAAGGTGCATTATTTTAATTTGAACTCGACCTCTGGTTGGAAACGTACATACTCTGTTAGGAAGCAATTTAACTTTTTGCGTGAAAATTCAAGTATTTAGTTGAGCATTCATTTTTCCATTAAAAATTGAATGAGTTCGTTGAAAATTTTTTTTTTGTAGAAAATTATCTTTTCATTCGGAAGTTAATTTTCTTATTCAAGAATTCTTCTTTACGGTTCACATTTCAAGTTAACAGTTAAATTTTTTGGATTTTAATCAGAAATGCATCTAGTTTATAACTCTCATGTTTGGTATCAAAATCATTTTTCTATTCAAAATGTAACAATTCCATTTTTTGTTGGAAAGCATTGTTTCAATAGTTCAAAATTCAACCAGTTTGTTGGCAAATGGTATTTTTTGGTTTAAAATATATTTTTTGTGACGAAGTCAATTGAAGTTTCATCATTTCAGTTAAACATTTGACTTTCTGGGGCAAAATTCAACTATTGCAGCTTAACATTTGCAACTACATTCGAATATTCCTCATTTCGTTTAAGAAAGTAACAGTTTGTTCGAAAGAAAGTTTTTTTTTTATGAAAGTTATTGGTTTTTTGTTATAAGTATTTTTCTATAACTAGAATGTTAAATTATTCCAATTGAAGATTCCATACTTGTATTTAAAAGTTCATTTGTTTGGTTAAATATTATCATTTTGAATTTAAGACTTGAGTATTGAAGTTTTTGTTGACATTTCTTCTTTTTCATCAAAAATTAAATACTTCTTCAGTTCGAAATTTAATTATTCTGTTAAAACATTGTATTTTTTAGTACAGTTGAAATCACAGTATCAGTTCATCACTTTAGTTGAAAACGCATCTTCTTGGTTTCAAATTTAACTGTTCCAGCGAAAGATTCATAGTGCTATTCACTTTTGTTGTAAACTAAACTATTTTGTTTAAAATCCGTTTTTTTGCTATATTTATATAATTTTTTTTCAAATTTTCCAAAATCATTTTATTTTTCAATGTTTTTCAGGATTTTTGTAGAATATTTCTAGTTGTTTTTTTTCTTCCAATAAAACTTATGATTGAAAAGACCCTAATCCAGCTGAGATTGAGAAATTAAAATCTCCACGAGTACTCGGTGTAAGGATACTTAGAGAAGCAGGATTGGAGAAGGATTGATGAATTTCACAGTGAATTGTAAAACCTAAAAGTGTAGCCTGGAAAGGTAAATTAAAAATTAGCATGAAGGTCGAAAGTAAAGCATACGATGGTACCATATTGCGCCTGTGGCCTGGTACGCAGTGCTTCACTGGCGCTGCTGTGATGGCCTATTGCGAGGCGCTGAGTGGCTGGCGAAGGGAGTGATTGATTCCACGTGATTCTGCTTCCAATGACGCCACTGGGTCGATAACAAAGAGAACGAATCCGGAACATTCCCACATTCTCTGCAGAATCTGCAAATATCTTTTGCGTTCTACCTTTTCGTAATGATTTACGTTATTCAAGTTTTTACAGATTCTAGTTTCTTTATTTCACTAATGACTAATAGTGCAATTATTAGCTTTCATTTGTCGAAAATAAAAAATAATTTCCCTCTTATTTATACAGAAGCTCTTCTGTACATAGTTTGAAAAATCAACTTCGTAACTTCTAAACAAATGCATCGAATATTCAACTTCAATTTAATTTATTTAAATAATCCATAATTTATAATTTTAGAGATTCATTTTTTTATCCCAGGGGATGAACTGGAAGTTTATCTTGGGGTTTGCAATTGAGAAATTAGATTCTCGGATGTAAAAAATTATTGATTCAAAATGGATTCGTTTAGAACATTGAAAAATTTATTGAATAATAAAAGAAACAGGTCATGCAGGTTTAATTTCTTCCCACTGGTGGTATTCTATTGAACAAATCTAATATCTGCAGAAGGTAATGCAGATAGTAAAACTGGGCATTTATTTATCTTGTCTGACCTCAACGATCGATGTCGCTCAAGACTCCTTCTGCACATGTGCGGCAATAGTGGATCCTTCAACTAAAGACTAAAGGATCATTGTCCACTTTGCAAAGGAATAAAATCTCGTAAGCATGACATTGCGTCCTAAATATAATGGCATATAACAAACCGAAAATTGCATACATAAATGGAATACAATTTTTCTTTATAAAATGCTAGAAGCGAATCATGTGAGCTGATAATAGTAAAATATTATTATATAATAATGATAATAATAAAATTCATTATCATTGTATTAATTATTTGATGCACATTATTTTCTAACAAATACTTTTTCATTGTAGCTAGTTCTCTCCTCATGTCTTATCTGTCACGCAGATGAGTATATTTTGAAAAGCTAGATAATACAATTACTGTTGATGGTAGGCGGACATTGAATATTGATCAATCCAGTAATTTCTTAATCATCATGAACTATGAATAAATAATTTCTCGCTCATTTTACTAGACGATTGTTACCAGGAACTTCGCTCAGGGTCCATTTTAAATAAAGTTATTAAGATCTACTGCCAAGGACAGATTCTTTGATTATGTAATAGGTTGTTTTCAAACATCCACTGCAGCAACAGGATATTGTAGGGATATCCTAACATATTTTGTTACTATACCCTTGCAAAGGATTTCAGTGCAGTCTGCTGCTGCCCAATTTTCAACGATTGTTTATAAGCATTTTATTATCAATCTTTGTTGTGAAGCTTTTCTGTTGTATCAGACATAATAAGGGTTCATGTTGTCAAAGCTAAAAGATTCGGTAATTTTTATTTAGTATAGAGTTTGTCCTAGTGGTTGCTGTGACTATTAGTAGATTGTTTAAAGACAAACGACCCATTACTAGGATTTTTGTTATATTTTTCCTGGAATATCAGTATTATCAGTTACTATCATGATATTTAAGATGTCTCCTATGGATGCTGCTAGAATTGATCAGTTTAGATCTTGTAAGCTTCTCAGTGGGGTTTTACTATTATACTTTCCTGTTGGGAGATGATATTTCCACCTGTTCCCACCGATTTTGCTAGAATTTATCGCTGTTGACTTTGTTTTAATCTGTTTGGGTCAGCATTTTTTTTTACCCTTGTTTTGAAACTTTTCTGTTGATATTGACTTAGTAGGGATTCAAGTTGTCGAAGCTCAACAATTCTGTTATTAGTCTTTGGTGTGAAGTTTGTCCCTGGTAGTTGCTCCGCATATTGATACACTATTAATAGATTTTTAGACCTGTTACTAGGGTTCCTGTTAAGCTTTGCAGAGTATTTCTGCACATTTAGTTTCAATCGTAATATTTGGGACATATATGATGGATTTTCTGAGAGCGATGCGTGTATGACTCTGTCATCATACTTCAGCAGCGTTCTGGATTATGATTTCTCATATTAGGAAGGTATAATGATATTTTTTCATAAATTCAAATACACACTTTCATAGGATTAACTGTTATTTGCTTTGTTGAAATCCTTATAGGTGAACCATCGTTATGAAATGTATCTGTTGTTATTGATTCAGGGTTCAAGTAGTCAAAGCTTGGAAATTCTGTTATCATGCCTTGGTTCAAAGTTTGTTCCTGATGACTGCTTCGTCTAATGGTACATTGCTTGGAAATTGTTTGATCCAATACTGGGGTTTTTGTTATTCCTCTCTAGGGATATTTGTATTGTCAGTTACCTTCAGTATATTTGTGACAGCTCATATGGATTTTGTTGGACATGATCAGTGCAGATCCTTTAGCGTCGTTTAATAGCGTTTTGTTATTATCCTTTCCCATGGGGAAGCATGATGATATTGTCACCTGTTTCCAACTTTCTTCCAAGGTTCCATTGTTGTTGACAGTGTTAGGATCTTTATAGGTAATCATTTTTATGGTTCTTTTGTTATAACACTTTGCTGTTGTTATTGACTTACTTAGGGTTTAAGATGACCAAGATTAGGGAACATGTTATTATTTGCCAGTAAGAGGTTGACCTCTACGATAGCTCAGACTATCGATACAGTTTTTAAGAATTGTTAGGCCCATCACCTGAGTGTTTGTTATCGTTCGCTGGGATTTCTGTCATTTTCAGTTAATATGATAATATTAGGGGCAGCTTTTATGGATTTTGTTAAAATCGAATACTGCTTGTCTTGCTATGGTCCTTTGGTAGATATTTTGTTGTTATCCTTCCCTATAGGAAGGTAGGATGATATTGTTATCTGTTTTAAACTATTTTTCAAGGATCCATTGTTAATTACATTGTAAGGATCTTTATAGGTTATCATTTTATAAATACTATTGTTATAACACTCTGCTGTTGTTTTTGACTTAGTTGGGGTTCAAGATGTCGAAGATTAGGAATCATGTTATTATTTGCCAGTAAGAGGTTGACCCCTACAATAGCTCAGACTATCGATACAGTTTTTAAGGATTGTTAGGCCCATCACTTGAGTGTTTGTTATCGTTCGCTGGGATTTCTGTCATTTTCAGTTAATATGATAATATTAGGGGCAGCTTCTATGGATTTTGTTAAAATCGAATACTGCTGGTCTTGTTATGGTCCTTTGGTGGATATTTATTTTTATCCTTTCCTGTAGGAAGGCATAATGATATTGTCACCTGTTTCCAACTGTTTTCCAAGGATCCATTGTTGTTGACATTGTAAGGATCTTCATGGGTGATCACCTTATGAATACTATTGTAATAACACTTTGCTGTCGTTGTTGACTTAGTAAGGGTTTAAGATGACCAAGATTAGGAATCATGTTATTATTTGCCAGCAACCCCTACGATAGCTCAGACTATCGATACAGTTTTTAAGGATTGTTAAGCCCATTACCAGAGTGTTTGTTATCGTTCGCTGGGATTTCTGTCATTTTCATTTAATATGATAATATTAGGAGCAGCTTCTACGGATTTTGTTGGAATCGAATACTGCTGATCTTGTTACGATTCTTTGGTAGATATTTTGTTATTATCCTTCCCTATAGGAAGGTAGGATGATATTGTTATCTGTTTCAAACTATTTTTCAAGGATCCATTGTTAATTACATTGTAAGGATCTTTATAGGTTATCATTTTATAAATACTATTGTTATAACACTCTGCTGTTGTTTTTGACTTAGTTGGGGTTCAAGATGTCGAAGATTAGGAATCATGTTATTATTTGCCAGTAAGAGGTTGACCCCTACGATAGCTCAGACTATCGATACAGTTTTTAAGGATTGTTAGGCCCATTACCAGAGTTTTTGTTATCGTGCGCTGGGATTTCTGTCATTTTCAGTTAATATGACAATATTAGGGGCAGCTTCCATGGATTTTGTTAGAATCGAATACTGCTGGTCTTGTGATGGTCCTTTGGTATATATTTTGTATTTATCTTTTCCTATAGGAAGGTATGATGATATTATCATCTGTTTTGAACTATTTTCGAAGGATCCATTGTTGTTGACATTGTAAGGATCTTTATGGGTAATCATTTTATTGGTACTTTTGTTATAACACTCTGCTGTTGTCATTAACTTAGTTGGGGTTTAAGATGTCTAAGATTAGGAATCATGTTATTATTTTTCAGTATAAGGTTGATCCCTACGATACCTCAGACTATCGATACAGTTTTTTAATATTGTTGGGCCCATTACTAGAGCGCATGTTATCATTTGCTGGAAATTTTGTCATTGTCAGTTAATCTGACAACATTAGAAGCAGCTTCTATCGACCTTGTTAGAATCAAATACTGCTGGTCTTGTTATGGTCCTTTGGTAGATATTTATTATTATCCTTTCCTATAGGAAGGTATGATGATATTGTCATCTATTTTCAACTATCATTCAAAGATCCATTGTTGTTGACATTGTAAGGATCTTTATGGATAATCATTTTTTAAGTACTATTGTTATAACACTCTGCTGTTGTTATTGACTTAGTTGGGGTTTAAGATGTCAAAGATTGGGAATCATGTTATTATTTGCCAGTATAAGTTTGACCCCTACGATGGCTCAGACTATTGGTACAGTTTTCGAGGATTGTTAGGCCCATTACCAGAATGTTTGTTATCGTTCGATGAGAGTTCTATCATTTTCAGTTAAAATTATTTTATTAGGGGCAGCTTCTATGGATTTTGTTAGAATCGAGTATTGCTGGTCTTGTTATGGTCCTTTGGTAGATATTTTGTATTTATCCTTTTCTATAGGAAGGTAAGATGATATTATCATCTGTTTTGAACTATTTTTCGAGGATCGATTGTTCTTGACATTGTTAGGATCTTTATAGGTGATCATTTTATTGGTACTTTTGCTACAACACTTTGCTGCTGTTATTGACTCAGTTGGGGTTTAGGATATCAAAGATTAGGAATTATGTTATCATTTTCCAGTATAAGGTTGACCCCTACGATAGTTCAGACTATCGATACAGCTTTTAAGGATTGTTAGGCCCATCACCCGACTGTTTGTTATCATTCGCTGAGAATTTTTTCATTTTCAGTTAATATGATAATATCAGGGTCAGCTTCTATGGATTTTGCTAGTATCAAATACTGTTGGTCTTGTTATTGTCCTTTGGTGGATATTTTGTTATTATCCTTTCCTATTTGAAGGTATGATGATATTGTCACCTGTTTCCAACTATTTTTCAAAGATCCATTGTTGTTGACATTTTTAGGATCTTTATAGGTAATAATTTTACTGGTACTTTTGTTATAACACTTTGCGGTTGTTATTGACTTAGTTAGGTTTCAAGTTTTCAAAGATTAAGCATTCTGTTATTATTCATCTGCATAAGATTGCTCCCTACGGTCGTGCAGGCTATTGATCCAGTGTCTAAAGATTGACAGGACAATATCCTTGGGTGTTAGTCATCCTTTGCTGAAGATTTTGGTATTGTCATTTTCTATGATGATATTTGGTATAGCTTCTATGGATTTCCTAAGAATTTAATACTGTCAATCTTGTTAGCGTCCTACGGTAGTAATTTCTTTATTAGGTTACCAATTTTTCACACAAAGGATTTTAGGATCCTACATCAAACATTTTCCTATTTTCCTTTGTTAGGAAGTTTCTTCAGGGGCAGTTCTCAGGAATTTTGGTGTATTTGATACCTTGGAGATCTTGGGATCATCGTCAGTGATTTTGTTAGGTCTAATTGAGTTGATCTTTGTTAAGCTTGATTTAAGCAGGGAGGCCGTATATCGTAATCTTTGAGTTGAATAAAGTTGGTTCCGTTGCTTGAACTGTATTAGATTTCAATATTCAAGTGATTGTTGAACTATATTAATAGAAAAGTTGTTTAAGGGTCTATTGCTATAAAATTTTAATGCCCTCTTGTATCGATTTCAATATTCATCTGAGCTGGAAAGATGTATAATCAACTTTTATCATAAAGTTTCTTCAGGGCTGTTGCCAACAATGATGTTTGGATCTGTTGTTCTATTGAATTTATTCTTTTTTTGTTTCGCAAGTTTGGTTTGGATAAGTAACTGCCAAGAATTGCGCAGTTGGATATTCCGCAGTTGAAAATATTGCGCAGTATCCTATAAGGTAGTTCCTTGTAGTTTGATTGCTAGCCGTAAAACCTGTTATGAACCATTTCTAAGGGAGGTCTGTATACTTTGTCAATGATTCACAAGGGGGAGACCCATTTTCGATAAAATTCCAAGCCTTTGGACCGAAAAAACTGCTTTCCGGCCAATAGTATGGAGCCATAGAGATGATGTAATAGTTGATGCAGAAGATAGATCATATCTATTATCTCCAATCCTTTTTCTCCATAATTGTTCAACGAGACGTCATAATCTCGGTATAAGGGGTTTCCGCTTATGTAGCCTACATTCTCCAAAAGCTTAGAAAATGAATCTCGGCGCTATATAATAGGCAGTGTTTTCTTTGGATTTGTTGATCTTTATCCTTCGGAAGAATCGGTATCCTTTAAAGGGTCATGAGGCGTATACGGCGCTTGCGTGGGTGATATGGGAAATTCTGTGTGGTGGGTAGGGAACTCCGTCGCGTCGCGTCGGTACTAAGTCGCCTCCTCGACGTTTCTCAGGGGGTTCGAAGCTTGTGTGGGAGTAGGACTGCGAGTGGTGGCGTTGGGTGCATATCCGAAGGAGGAAGACGGAGAAGTTGGCTATAGTAGGCTGGAGGGTGAATCGGGTGTAGAATGTAGAAGTTCGTGGCGTTGGTGTGGTTGGTATGGATGGAGGGTGGCATAGCATAGGAGCGTAGATGGATAGGACGAAGGGGGTTGAGGAGAATTTGGTGGAACGGGGAAGAGACTAGAAAGGGATAGAGCAAACCAGAGAGTCGACTCGGATATGAGGGTGTCGCGCAAGCCAGTCACGCCGAGGTTTCCATGGCAACGACAAGCGATAAATCAACCCGCAACATCCCCGAGTACCGTCAGATAAAATCCCATCCACGTTTGTATGTGTTACCGACTGGTAACTGTTCCCAAAAAGTTTTCACCGTCGATTTATGCTCTCATTCTAGCTGTCCAGCCTCGAAGAAAGAGAGCAAGATGGAGAAAGGAGAGGCAATACAACTTCTTTCTGCGTCTTATTCACTGCTGAGTTGAACCCCATTCTTGATTCTCATGGTGGGTACATTCCGTTCAACGCGCCTGATTGTTCGCCCAGTTCTCGACGAACTTTCGAGGGAAACAATTTATTAAAGGGTTAGCAATGTTCGACCGGAACCATTAAATTCTTTGTTTGGAGGGTATTAGGATTCCATCTAGATTTAGAAAGAAAATGAGTCAATTTATAGACAGGGAGATTGACATAGCAAGTTTCCGGGTCAATCAGTAGAAAACATGAGCGACAGATTTCTGGTATGTGCTCTCCGATGCTAAATGGGTCAAGATCCTGAAGCGATATGTGTGGCAATTGCGCAAACTTTATATGCACAAAAAAGCATTCTTTCGATGCAGGTCAAACATAAAAATTGTTTTAGGTCAGCTCTTGAAGAACTTGCGGTAACAATTTTTGCGGTTTAAATAGGTGTATTTTTTCAATTTTCAACTAAGAGACTTCCATAATAACTTTAAAGTATGTTGTGACTTTTTGCATTGATGTGCACAACGCCCGGAAATCAGCTCGAATCCAAAAATAAATAAACGCTTTTTTTTTTTTTTTTTTACATTCTCATCAGAGAAGGTATTAGTTTTTTGTAAAATTTGACCCCCCCCCCCCCCCGTTTTTGTCAAATGTCCACGTTTTGAGACTTCCTGAACCCGAAAAACCGGTTTTTACGAATGTGTCTGTCTGTCTGTATGTATGTATGTATGTCTGTATGTACGTATGTCTGCTGTTAGCACGATAACTTTCGAAAAAACTAGTCGATTCGATTGGCCTTAGGTACACTCTTTCAGTGTCAGAAACGGAAGGTCAAGTTCGTTAGCCAGCTATTTTGGATGAAAAATCAAAGAGAAGGCATTTTGAAATTTTTTTTGGACTTTTTTTTCCAAGACTCAGAAACCGTAATTACTGTTTCTTGTAGTAGGTTAAAAATGAAACAATTTATCCTAATGATTTTTTTTGATAAAAACAAAATTGTTAGAGTTGTGGCATTTTCAAAATT
>WSXT02138269.1:0-10539 GCA_011762715.2 Neuroterus valhalla
CCCCCCCCCCCCCCCCACACCCACACTTGTTTTGTGATTCCTGACCATTGTTATGAGAGGATCTCTACCGTTTGCGATGATATCAGCAGTGATTAGGATAATTCGGTTGTGGACGTATTGGAGATTAAGAAGTCCGCGTTCGCCTTTGCGGCATGCGATGTATAAACGCGGAACGGACGAGTTGATATGCAAGCTTTGCTTCATATGCATGATCTTGCGCGTAGTTATGTCGAGGGCCTTGAGCTCGTTCTTCGTCCATGGAAACATCCCAAACGTATAGAGTAGAACCGGGACGGCAAGCATGTTATTCGCAGAGATCTTGTTCAACCACGACAGGTTGCTCGACCAAATCCGTCGAAGAAGGTGTTTGTATCTGCTTCGGAAAACCACTTTTACTGATGCTATATACTGAATGCGGCTCTCAGGCACGCCAAAGTATTTTTTAGGTCTCTCCAGCGCTTAGGTGTCTAATAGCACTCCCGTACACAAGCTCAGGGTCCTTACCTATACCTGCTATTCGTCTAAGTTTCAGAAGAATCTTGGCACACTTATCCAATCCAAAGTCCATACCGATTTCTAGTGTGTACCCCTCGGCGATTCTTAGAGCATTTTTAGATGCTCTTTTCCCGAAACACAGATCTTCAAGTCATCCATATAGAATAAGACCTACCAGAATGCTGCCGAATTTTTGAAAAATTTGCAAAATGAGAGCAGCTGGACGACACTGTGCATCTAAAAGCTGTCAGAAATATATAAGAAAATCCGTTATAATTCCTTTTGAGAACTTCACGGAGAGTACTTAATATGTGTGCTTGATGTTCAAATTTCTAATAAGGTACTGAAAACTGAATATTGTGAGTTGGGTTTCTAGTTTCGAGTCGGGTTTTGGACTGGGTTGAGCTTTCCGGTATTCCAGTCATGTTGCGAGCACAAAACTCGATTATTTGAGATCGTTTTTTTTTTTTAATTCAACACACTCCTGATTGGGGATCAATATTCAAGGAAGATATAATATTGGAGGATTTTCGAATGCCAGAACCATATCAAATCTCAAATCTTAGAATTTATCAATTTATTATGTCCATGCAAATATATATCCAATGAATTCTTTTGGTACAGCACGTGTTAAAAAGAACAATTTCTCATTCAAAATTATTTACCTGATAATACTCTTTATGAAAACATTTTCTTCCTGAAATATGTAAAAAAGTATCACCCCAAGGTGGTCCAAACCACAAACTTTCGAATGGAGGGCACGTCACCTCTTCATTTTGAGGTTCCCAGGAAGAAAAACTCTTTTCAAGATTAGGTCGAATCAGTTAATATTGAAAAGTGCGGCAAGCTCTCCAGACATCCCATGAGATAAGCGTTGGAAAAATCTTGGTTTTCGAAAAAATGAGATTTAGCTATTAGGGTAGAAACTCAGCTTGTGAGATATTCAGAATTTGTTGAGGAATCTCCTACGACTAATTTCTGCTGAATGACTTATAATTTTGACGCCCTCTGTCCCTCTTTCTGGAGCCCCAAAAAATGCCCTAAAAACTTACTCGTAACATTTTCTCAAAAAGAGTCAAAGAACTTTTTTTTTCAAATTTGGTTAACTTTGTCACTTATTATGAAATATCTACGTTATTCATATAACATATACTATCCTATTTTGTGAAAAAATCGTGTTTGTCAGAAATGATTTTTGTTTGTTCAAGCAACTTTACTTTGTTATAAATTTTTGAAATATATCTTTTTCTGTTATTAATGCGACAATCCATCATTACCGAGAGCAACATTATTCATTTAAACCATTATTCAATCATTTGTAGAAATGTATGTATATTAGCAATCACGAATTCGTTACGGAATCAGAAGTAATACAAAAAAAATCAAGCTCCTAGTGACTAGGTGGAAGAAAAATGAATTGAGCAAATATAAATTGTCTAAACAATTATCTTTGTTGAACTGTATCAATCACTACATGACTTCAATTAGAAGGCGAAAATTCCAGAAAAACCTTAACTATCTACCATTAGTACATGAGAAGATTTTTGTAAACAATTATAAATTGTTTAGGAAACCATGTCGGTTAACCTAAATCAACTATTACATAACTGATTGAAAAGTGGGCAAAAAGTTGAAAATTTCAGAAATAACCGAACTCTCTAGCATTATTCAAAGACAATATTATTGAATATAATAAAGATTATTTTTTCGGAAAAATAAGGTACAAGGACTTCCTGGACCTTTCTGAATCTCAAGGAAAAATCTAAATAATGCGAATACCCGAACGTTTTCGAGAACTCGAAGATTTCGGGTAACCGAATCGCTTCGAGTACCGGTCACCATTCGAGAACCCGCCACCATTCGAGAACCCGCCATTTTACGGGATCTGTACAGTTCGAGTATCCTTGAGCCCGGCATGGCCCGGCCCTTAATAGACGAGTCCGGTTCAGGCCAAGCTTTCGAGCTTTTTGCACACCTCTAACTTCTAAATTCTTTTAAAACTACAATGATCGGTCCGTAATTCGAAAAATCCAACCAGGATTTTAATATGGCCTAAGACTCACATAATTCTCAGAATTGTCAAATTTCAAGCTATCCGAATCACGTTTTTCCGTGAGTTTTGGTTCGGTAATTGTATTTCTAGGTTCTCTTTTACGCCAAGGTGCAACAAATAACCCTCATCACACACTTTTAGTCATTTTTCGGGACCCCGGAATAGTTTTGAAGTATTATTTACTTGAATTATAAATAATGTTTCGGAAGTTGCTTAATATCAATTTTAGATTTTTGCTAGAGTTTTTGCACGAGATGAATTGGAGTACAATAGTACATTACGATACGTGTGACTTAAGTTGCCCATTTTGTCATGGCGCGCCGTATCAAAATGGGCTACTTAAGTCTCAAGTATCGTACAAAATTTTATAGCACTGACTAACTTGTTAGTAGGCGCCGTGAAGAAAGGGCCCGAGCGGTAGCGAGGGTCATAAGCACGGTACCGTAATGTCCTGTTTAAGTCACGGATAGGCTTACTTAAGTGCGCATTGAAGTCATACAGTGCTATGAAATCCGCAGATTCATGGGAATAAAAAAAAATGTCTCACGTGCAATATTATTTTCGAAAATCAAACAATTTTCCATTGGGGGTCATTGGTCACGGGAATTCATAAGCCTTCTGACCATTTCAAAAAATGTAGGTACCTCTCCCGCTATCCGTGCCCACAATTCCCGACAGTCGTATAAAATATAAAATATCATAAACAGAAGAAAGCGTTATAAATATCTTTGCTTACAAAACTGTCTCAATATTGAAACAGTAGAGTAATAATAACCTTCTACAGAACGGTGCTGGACTAAAGAACAATATAAGAGTTTTAGAAGAGGACTATATACTCTATTGAAAATATACAAGTTTTTTGCAGCTCACCTAGTTGAATTCGCTTAACAGATGAAGAAGGAGGAAAATCATTATAAACGACGTAAAAAACGGCTTCAATGGGATCATAATGTGGATCGGGAAGCAAATCTCCCCGAGTGATAACATGAACTTCTAAACAAAGTATTGTCAGGAACTGATACTGAAAAAAAAATTAGAAAATGCAGACTTATCTCCAATTGGAGAAAAATTCTAACTTAAACATTAGAATCTCGAGGAACTAAAACAAGTGACGGAGATGAAAGATTTGTATGCACAGAGTTCTGATTATATATTTTTGGTGCATATCTATCCATATAAATTTCTGGTTTTCAAGTAAAGCAGCTGTAAGCTGTACCTGTACATTTTGTTTCTTGGTTGGCAACTTAATAAAGATTTATTATTATTATTATTTTCGCAAGTATGAATTGGTACTCAGTTTAGTTATAACTGTTTAATGTGACAGAGAAGATAGCAAAACTTTCTCACAACTCATGCACCTTACTAGAAACAATATTACACTGCAACTCTATTCATAAATGATGTTTTATCTTCGACCACATGAAATCGTACAACTATATTTGACGCTATCGACGAAGGGTGACGCACAGTGGAAGGAAAAAAGTTTTTCAAGAAGACAAAATTGTCTTGATCCGAATCAAGTTCTTTATTTTAAAATAGAAGTTAACTTTGTTTCAGAGAAATTTGAGAGAACTGATTTTTTATTTTTTACTTCATCATCAGTAATGGTGGGAGGAATCTTCTGATTTAAATTTACAACCACGCTAGAAACGGTAAAAAGACACGAGACCAAAATATTGGTTTCAGGAACTTCTTCAGAATTGCTTCGAACTGTTTTTAAATGGGGATAATAGTTCTTTGTTTCAATCGTGGGAAATGCTAAAGCTCAAACTGAGCAAATAAAACTACTACTTTTCCACGAAGCCATGCGAGATACGATGAATAGAATGTTTTTGTTACTTATGTCGGTTTTAGAACTTGTAAATCAGTAAACAGGATCGATCGAGAAGCGTTTGACTCATCACGCGCGCCCTAGCCCTGTATCTACAAAGACTTCAAAGACTTCATTAATTTAACAGGATTGGTTAAAAAAATGTGGACAATAGATTTCCTTCCTTCAACGGACTCAATTTTTATGTACTTGGCAAAATGCTTTCATGATGATCCTTTATCGACAAATGATAAATGTTTATTTTATAAATAATTTGATTAACAAGTTCGAAGCATGACTACTTGTCAACATATGGATGTCATTTTTCTTGGCGAAATCGACTACCATTGACTCAGGAAGGACTTTCTTCATCAGGAGACTTTGCCAGGTTACAATGTTCTTTAATTGTTTGCATGAATTTGATGAACTATCACAAATTTTCGGGAATTATTTTCCGCCTGCAGATTTTCTTTTTTCAACGGAATTAAATTTGAATTACTTGGCAAAATCCTTTCGTTGTGATACTTTATCAGTAAACGATAATTGTTCATTCCATAAACATTTTCAACACTGGACTACTTATCGATAAATAGATGTCATTTTTTTATAGAAGCGACTACCAATGACACAAAAAGGGGTTTTGCCAATAAGGAAACATTGTCAAACGAGAATATTTGTTAATTGTACAAATAAATTGGATAAAACAAGTAAAAATTTCCGTCTATTATTTTCAACCCGCAGATTTCCTTTCTTCAACGGAATCGATTTTAAATAACTTGGAAGAATCCTTCCATTATGACGAAATCGCGGATTTTTGTGGCAAAACTGTAAAAAAATAAAGAAGTATTGTTTTTAATGAAGTATCATTGAGGTGTCATTATACATTCCTTTAAACAATCAACAAATATTGTCCACTGACAGTCTCTCATAATTCAAGTTCTTCCTGAGTAACTGGTAGTTAGTTGATTCAGTGGAAAAAATGTTATTTATTTGATAAGGAGTAGTAAAGTTTTGAAATTGTTTTCAAATTTAACATTTATTGTTTACTTATTCAGTATCGCAGGGGAAGAATTTTCCATAGTGAATTTAAATCTATTTCAAATAAAAAATTTAATCCGTTGGTCAAAAGTTGATGAAAATCTCTATTTGTTCATAAAATGTATTTAAACAATTGCCAATGGTTATCATCAGGTAACGAAAAATTTATGTATAACACTAACAATTGCTTTGTTATCGAGAAAATGATAACTCAGTATTGTTTCAACATAAATCGTGGACAAAAAATTAAAAATTGAATCTCCAAGTAGATGAGAAGATGAAGCCAAGGGTTTGTCTGGATGAAAGGATTCAGATGAATATTGAAAGTAAAAAGTCAAGAGAACTATGGAATTGAAAGAGGGTTGGAGGAAACGGAAGCCCTGGAAGCTCGAACATGCGCACATAGTATGTATTTAATAGCAATTAGCCGGAAGAGTAGAATTGGAGCGTTGAAATTAAGTTATAATCAGTAGTTTAAGGTACCAATGAAACTTATCGTAAAGGAAACGGAGGCCGTCAAACCCGTTAAGGGAAGAGATTAAATATAGAATAACACAATCTCCAAGTATTTTCAATGTAAAAGTAGCACTTTCACTAATCAACTTGTTAATGGAATGAGAAACAATTTTTTTGAGTTTTGTGATTTGCTGGATATTATTTTATTCGTTTTTAAATTTATCTTTGACATTTTTAGTAGAAACAGTCATACCAAATTCAATGAATTTTAACTTCAGTGTTCCAAGAATACCTGACACTTTTAGGTTTTACTTGACATTTTCTGAATTTCCCTATCCAGTTTAAAATTATCTGAGTTTTCTTGACGTTCTGGAATTGCCTGAATTTTAGCGACCCTATATGAAATGTAGTCAACTTTCATTAAAATAAACGCTCAGATCGGATCAACGTTGCAAGCTCCAGAGTAACTTGTGCGAAAAAACTTGTTTGGTCCAACTGTGTAATATAATTGCAGACCTATGAAAGACCATATTTTCTGATATAATTTAGGAACATAGTCGCATAACTCTGGGACGAAAAAATAGCAGTATAATTAAAATAATATAAAACTTACAGTTGTTATTGCTTTAGCATTCTGAAGATTCTGATTCGCAGCATCATTCTGAGTCTTCGTTTCATCCATTGAAAAATCTACTTGCCCGAAAGATACTCCTCCCACTCTTTTTTTGTTGTTGTCACCAATCGATAATTCAGAAGGTCTCAATGTGCTGTACAAGGACGAATCACTACTAAAATTAAAGCTTGATTTTCCTCCAGAATTTACTGGAACTTCTAATATCGTATTCAAACCAAATGGGTATAATTTTGCTTCGTCTTCCGGATAAGTAGACTCGCCTTCATTTTTCTTCCCGTCCTTATTTTCTTCCTCACATTCTTTCCTCTCTTGAACTTTTTCTTCTTCTTTGCGTTTTAAGCGCTTTCTAGCTTTCAGCCATCTAACGACCTTTTTTTTATTCGGCGGTAAATACAGAGGTGTTATAGTTATCAATCGTCTTTCAGCAAGCCCTCTTTTCACATGAACAGAGTTCAGTTTTGCACCAGAACTGTGAAATTCATTGAATTTCATCCTACGCCATAAGTCAATGCCAATAACGCTACAGATTTTAGATTTAAATTTAGGAAAATCTGACATTTGTTTCTTGTTTATTATTTGATGAGCTGTATCTTTTTGGGCCCAAATATCATCATAGGCACTGTAAAAAGGCTCCTGATGTCTGTGAGCAGGGATCCCATGTGAATGCATACTTTCTACAAGATGATGTCGTGGTGGTGCACAAAATTTTGTAGTAATCGCCACCAAATGATTTGATTCTAAACTCGATATTGATTTCGTAGTAAATTTATGACTGGCATTTAATTGAATATTCTTGTACTCTGTGAAAGTAAGAGTTAAAAGATCTTCAGTATCAGAAGCATTATTATCCATTTCCTCCCTTGGGTACAAATCTACAACCTTTATCTTATCTGATTCGCGATTTTCTTCTTTTTTTGACCATTCCTCTTCTTGAATGAGTTCTTTCATTGATTTGCTAGACTCGGGTGAGACTTTGCTACTCTGGGAATCAGAGTTTACATTTATTAGCAAAACCTCTCCTTCAAAATCAGAAGAATCTGTTTCTTCTCCATATAATTTTTTGGTCTCTGATTGCGGAGAAACACCATGGATTCCTTCTAATAAATTAGATTGACTTGAATGAGCTTCGGAGGAGCTCTTTCCATCAGACGAGAAGTTAAACTCGTCTTGAGGATTGTTCTCAGGTACAGACATTTGAGCTACGGGTATTTCTTGGAGTATGTTCGTACGTGATTCGTCACTTTCAAAACTTGTTTGAACTATTGATGCATTTACGCTAAAACTATCTTCAGAATTCAATCTGAATTGAGATTTTTGCGATGGTAATTGACTTACAAGAATTTTCCCATCATCAGAAAATGTCTTCAACCTCGATTTCTGAGATAAGGTAAATTTCCTCTTTAGTGCTACGTTTTCACAGAAATCATCTTCAAAGCGTTTCCTAAATTGGGATTTTCTTGGTAATAAGAGTTTTTCCGGGTTTTCAGCATCTATACAACTTTCTTTAGTTTTCGATTTTCGAGAGAAGACAAGTTTCCTATTTGGTAATACATCTTTGCCGTCATCTTCAGAGCTTTTTACGATAGTTGCTTTATTAGACAAACGGATTTCCTCATTAAAATCTGTATTACAAACTTCACCTTCAGAAGAATCTACATATCCACTGGATCCATCGTCTCTTAAAATTCCATCCAGCTTTTTGCCTAGTTCTTTCCGTTTCTTGGAGGGAGTAACTGTAATATTCAAAATTGTGTAGTTTCGTTTAGGGCTGCTTAATGATTTCCTAGGGCTCTGCAACGTGTGGCTAGGGATTCTCAATGCATAACCAGGACTTTGCAATGCTCGTCCTGGACTCCCCAATGTTTGATTAGTATTTTGTGTAGAAGATCTAGGACTCTCCGGGATTTGACTCGGACTCATCAAAGCAGAAGTTGAACTTTTCAAAGCGCGTTTCGGACTTTCCAACAAACGAAGAGAACTTCTTATTCTATTTCCCTCTTCTTTGGAAAAATTCGATTTTCTTACAATGCCAGAACCTTTGTGATCGACTATCATTGCTTTCTTAGCGCTGCCAATTACTCTTTCGCTGCTTTTATAATCACAGATCAGCTTCTCGACAACCACCAGTGTATGGTCTGGCCCCGCATATTCTGAAAGGTCTTCAGAACTTGCACTGGTTTTAGATATCGTCAATTTCTCGCCAAAAGCAGCAACCTGTTTTTCTTCAGAAGGTAGGGTTCGATCTACAACTACAGCTTGCTCGTAAACTATCTTGTTTTCATTCCCTGCTTTTGTCCTTTTCCTTGATTCGCGCCTCTCTGCGCATGAACTTCCTCCCCTTGGCGAATCATCGGCGCCATCAAGCTGCGGAATAGTAGAGGAATTGTGACTACTTCTTTGACTATGTATGGTAGTTTGATCGTCTCGGTCCCCGAAAGACAATGATTTCAAACCAAAGAATGTCTCACCTTTCTCTTGGTCACTTGCATCACTATCAGGTCTGCCAGAACAAATATTCAATTCAGAATTCGAACTCAACAAATCTATTTCAAAAGTTGTAAGATTTAAATCCGTCATTCCGTCCTCGTCTTCTTCATCGCTCTTGTATTGGCTAACCACAGCTGAACAATGAGACCCTAATATACTATCTTCTTCGACTAAATCGCTAGTCTTATGTCCTTCAGCAAGCTTCTCTAAAATATCAACAAGTGATATGTCCTCTGCTCCAAAAGTACTCTGATTAAGAGTTATATTTCGATTTTGGGACGGAGCTTCTTTATCTAATGACTTTGATATTCTAACTTCCAACATTGGATGATTTTCCTTATCAACATTATCTGACCTCACGTTTACAGGATGTAGAAGAAGATTTTCCCCTGATGATGTACCTGAATCTGAATATGGTTGAGTTTTTTCTTGATGATGATTATTTGGTTTTCGATTTACATTCTGGGGACCAATGTGTCTTTCAAGATGTGAGGCATCAAGTAAATTGAATTCGTCATTGAGTTCGACTGGGTAAGAAGGATTCAAATTCATGGAAACCGAAATTTCTTCGCTCTGAGAAGCGGAAACTATGTTGCGCTCGAATCGTTGCATCTGCAGGAGATCGTTGTTTGTGGGTGGTAAATTCGACCTAGATGGGCTACTTGGAGGTCCTAGCTGCGAATCTCCTCCTTCGAATCCAGCTAAGATACGTCTGGCTTTTTCCTCAGCCCAGATTGCAGCTAATCCTGGATTTACATCCAATCCTTGTTCAATGGACTCCTTATTTTTGATATCCGACGCCCAAGCATCAATTTCAATCTCACAGTTACTCTGTCTTTTCACTGTGGGAGGCAAATAATGTCTATTTTTCGAATCAGGAGTGAGATTTTCGTAATTTCGTCCACCGTCTGCTTTTCGACGATTTACCTGTCTATACTTCACGTCGTTTAAATTGATAAGACTCATCCCGTGTATGTTGTAATCGATCATAAACTGCAATATAAATGGGATGTGCGCTTCGTGTGGCTGAAGAATTTGATCGAGTACAGATCCATTCTGAAATGATAGTACAAAACGTTACATCAAGTAACTTTATTGTAGGGGCCGTCACGAAATTCTTCTTTGACATACAAATTGAAAATAATAACAGTAAATTAGATTTTCAATATAATCTACTTATACAATAAACTTTCTAATATTAAGTCCAAGAATTATTAAGGCAGGTTCTCACCTTGTGGACCCGAAAAAAATGTACTTTATTCGCGAATTTTTGTTCAGAAAAGTATTAGGGATAAAAAGCTGAAAATTTTTTCTGGATATGAACATACATTTCTCTCGAGAATACAATTGACTGAATGAAAGAAGGGGGGATGGGACGTTTATAAATGGCGGCATGTCGGTGGGGATGTTTTCTTGCTACCGGAAATGATTAAAGACGGTGTAATGAACCAATCGTTACCAAAATTTTTTTTAAATGTTCCTTGGGTTTTTTTTTAACAACTGAACTAGAATCAGACAAAAATATTAAAATTGTTCAATTAAAAAAATAATACGTGAAGAAAAAAA
>WSXT02138280.1:0-10539 GCA_011762715.2 Neuroterus valhalla
CCGATATCATTTACCAATCTAGTAAGCCGCTTGGGGGAGAGTGTTCAAACTGCATTTGCATAGGATGTGCATAAAAATCATCGGCAAAAATCGTTTCAATAATTATGGCAACCAACGTCAATTTGGGGTCAGAATAAAAAAAATCTATGTCGGCCCAACGTTGTTATGCAGTACTTAACCCACGTTGGTATCCGACTCTAGTTAGACGTTAGCTACACGGAGAAGCCTTGGTTAGTACTATATATGAAACATTATCTCGGACTGCCACGCGGATTTCATCATTCCACTACACATCACCGGACTTTCTTGCTACAGTCACAGTACCACACACTCCCAAAACACTCTCGAAGATTCCATTCCGCAGTATTACCCATATACCTTCTACATTTTTGTTGCCCTATTCTGTCTTTCAAGCTTCTTTGTAATGCCCTAAATATCTATCTAGCTTTTTACGATATACTACTTATACTTCTGTTATTTGCAAATTTTCTATTCTGACTCCCGTCTGTTTAGATTTTTCAAAACATTTTCTTCTCCATCCTTGACCTAGGTTTATTTTTGAAACTATCAGATAGTGATCCGATCCGCATTCAAAACCTCTCATCATTCTTATATCTTCCACAAATCCTCTCAGTCTTTCGTTCGCTGCAACGAAGTCGATCATACCATAGCTTTCGCCTCTGCACCAAGTATACATGTGTATCATTTTGTGCCTAAACCAGGTGTTTGTAATAAACAAACCATTTTCGTTATTGGGTCTCAGAAATGACCAAGTACACTGCCAGTCTTTGAGTAATATTATTGTTTTGCCAGGAGCATAACCTGCTACAATAAACAGTCTTCTGATTCCAACGTTTATTCTAAACCATAATAATTCAGGAGGTACACACTCATATATTTTGACATGCTATTCGCTCTCTCATTCATAATCGGACCCATTCTTTGGCTAGCGTGTGATTTTTTGTCTACTCCTGACCAGAGTTCAAGACTATTCTCCGTCTTAACAATCGCACATCCTCTTTTCTTTGTTTCCAGTACGCAAAAAATATATACCTCCCTTACGCGCATAGTATCCTACAACTCTTTTTCCTCTAAATCATCCACGCATCTGGTATTCCACACGCCCAGTCTTCATCCATCACCTGAAACTTTTTCGGGGGCACGCGGTCCGTTAATAAAATTGTCAGGACTGTCATCCGAGGCTATATTAAAGTTTGTATTAATCATTGTGTAAATCATCCACCTAAATAGATTTAAAGCTCTTATGCTCATTATTTATAATAAAAGGAGTTGTTTAGTGTTCCAATCGTGTATGCGGAATTTCGAATATTGCCGAAGTTTGCAATCAGCACTAATTAGGCATTATGTCAAAATAGAACATAGCATTTCATTTGAGAAAACTACCTTCATCGCGAAAACGGAAAATGTTTTTCCAAGAAGTTATAAATGCAAAAGTTCAGGTCAAGATCAAATTCGGCGATTATCTTCATTGCGTAATCCAATTGTTGTTTTGGATGGATCTGCACCTGATGCAGCCAGCAAGAGCATAAAGAATGCTGGGAGGTTATGTCGGTGGTAGGAACCGTCACACGAGAAAAATTTATATCCAAAGGAACAAATAAAATCCATTTGATATCAGTGCTGAAGAAGAAGTTCAAGTAGTCTGACTTGACAGTGAAGCAAAGCTCCAGAAGATGCAGACATATTGATTGTCAACACAGCAATCAGTATGTCTCTATCATTGGACTCGGTATTCATCGTAGGCAAAGACGTAGATCTAATAGTTCTCATGGACACGATAACAGAAGAGCATTTGAATGTTTTCTTAGAGAAGGTGTGCAAAGGTAAAGCTCAAGAAAAAATATGTTCTTCTGAAAATTTCTAGTTTGAAGGAGATGCAGAAGACATACTCTTCTTACATGAATTCAGTTGCAATGACACAAACTCGGCAGTGCACAGTGAGGGTAGTTAAGTTAATGAATGGACAGGAATGATTGTTCATATTTGCTTAATCGCTAATAACTGTAACTAAGTGAAATCAGATCTAATACTGGATCTATTCCTTCGCTCGATTATCGCCTTAGTGTCGTACCTTTCTGTTGACTTCAATTAGTATGAACGCTCCACCTAATTTTCGAAAACGTCCTCAATCCTAATACTTTATTTTCAAAAGTGATTCCTGAGCGTATAGCAGACGCAAACAACTATTTGCATCAGATTATATTGTTACTAGTTGCCTCAGCATTGGTACCAAATATCATGAAGCATGTAGTGTCACCTGTTGATCCAGAGCGTTGACGGTTCCAAGTTTACCTTAAAAAGTTAAAAAGTGCAACGATTGATGTTATGAAACCAGTGCTCCAAACTTGATCTTCTTCCAAAAAAAGTAGATGACATTCCTGAGCATTTCTCTTCAAACGATTTGAGGATTACTGCTGTTTGAAAAATTACAGATATAAAACTGAACTTGAATTTGAAATAAACACCTGGGTTACCAGAAACAACACCATTAGCAGTCAAATCTAAAATTGAGGATATTAAGAAATCCCTCTCCCATGATATGCTGATTTTCTTAAAAAAAAAAAAAGATACATGAAACTTGGGAAGCAGCCAAGTTCCAGTGCAATTAGTCAAATGAAGATTGTATTCCAGTCGACAGATATGCCTCTGGAAACACTTCGAGCCTTTATATCCAAGAAGAAACTATTACTTACACCGAATTCTGCAGAGGCAATATCCTTTGCTTCTCTCAGAATTCCAATAGACCGAACTCCGATTGAACTATCTCACAACAGAGAGACGAAGAAACTACTCAGCGAGCGATTAGCAAAGGGCGAAATAAACCTGAGAATAATTCACAAGGATGGAGAACCAGTCATAATTAAATTCAAGGCTCCTATTCAGCTACAACAGGGAAATCGTCCGTAATCAGTAGTTCTTCTTCTTTATTATTAATGTGTCCCCTAAGGGTTTACATAACTTCCGTTCCTTCATATACAAAAATTTTCTCTTTTCTCTTACCTTACTTGTTCTTTAATATATACATATGAAATTTTATTAACCCTATTTTTTCGTGTTACTTTCGTTTCCTTTTCCATTCATTACTTTTCTACCTCAGCCTTTCCCCTTTACACAATCATTCCTTTATTATGTCTCGTCCGATCCTTTAGCTTTCTCCGATTCTCTCATGTACTTCTTCCCCCTGTCCTTCTTTCCCTAGAATCATTTTCACGTTCTCTTGCCAGCTCCCTTTATCTTCCATTCCTATTATACATCCTTTCCATACATTTTTCCATGTTTTTTCTTCCCATTCACATATTCTGCACTTTCTTTTCTCCTTTTCTTCCCAATAAATCACTCCACTGACCTCGTTCCTCAATCTAAATCTTGCTATGCTTGTCCATCTCTTTTCTCTCCACTCCTTTTACTATTACTTCGGTAGACCTTCCTTTTTTATAATCCTATACCATTCATTGTATATTGATTCCTTATTCCTTTCACATCTTTCTGTAATTGACTTTCCCTCTCTCCTTCCTCTAATTCTTCGAAGTTTACTCCAATGTCTTCTCCTATATGCCCATGTGAAAGGAACATCCTTCTTTCTTCTTCCCATTTCATTAACTCAATTGCCCTCCCTTTGCTTTTCCTCTCGCACAATATATCCAGGTGTCCTTCAATCCACTCCTAACGTTCATTTCACATATCGTTCTTGCAACCCTTTCATCTCTACCCTTTCCTTCCACCCCCATCTTTCTTTTCTATATCTTGAAACTGGCCATAACAGGATATCAAACAACTACATTCTTCTTTCCCAATCTTCCCTGAATCTTATTTTCCCTATATTCCATACGAGCTTTATTGCTCCTGCCGCTTTTTTTATTCTTTCTTCCATATGTGCCTTATGTTTTCCATTTGCTTGCAAGGTGTATCCCAAATATTGGAACTCTTTTGCTTCTTCTATCTCCACTCCCTTCCATCTCACAGTCCACAATTTTCCCGTCCCCCCCCTTTTCTTAACCTTATTATCTTTTTCTTTGCTACATTCAATTTCAATTTTTTCTCATGTAAGTATTTCTCCAGCTCTGCGATTAGACCCGCCATTTCCTCTTTACCTTCTGCCATCATTACTACATCGTCTGCGTATGCCAGTGTATATATCTTTACTTGCCCCATCCTAATACCTTCACATCCTTTTCTGTTGATTCTCCCTTCCAAGTCTAAGAACAAGATATTAAATAAAAGTGGGCTCAGAGGACACCCCTGTCTTACTCTTCTCACCAAGCAGAAACTAATCGCCTACTTGTACTCTGCGTTTCGTCTCACGGAATATTTCTGAAACTCTCTCAATCAGACCTTTCCTGATACCCTCTTTCACCATAATCTTTCTATCCCTTTCCTTTCAAGAAAATCGAATTCCGCTTTTGTGTCTACGAACATAGCTATCATACCTCTCCTCTCCTTTCAAATCCTCCTATTCATCATATAATTTACAACGTCTATGTTGTCCATCACCCCCATTCCTTTTCTAAACCCCGTCTGGTTTGGTGACAATTTCTCTTTTTTGTGAACTTCTTTCTTTCAGCTTCCAATAATACCGTTACATACAGTTTGTGCAAGGTTGGCATTAGCGTCGCCCCCTATAATCCTAAACCTCCTCTCCATTGCCTCTTTTCAACATCGATACCACTACTCCTTCCTTCCATATCCTATTGCACATTTACCATGCTCATTCCTTCAGTACACTTCTCCCATATTTCCATACCTAATTTGGAATATCATATAGTTCTGGAGCTTTACCCTCTTCCGAAATTTCTAAAACATCGATTATTCCTTCTCCTGTTATGTCCTCCTCCTCGTCTATTTCCCTCCCCTCTTTTCCGCGCTTTCTAACTTTATTATCTACCCCTCACAGCAGATCCATGATAGACTTTTCCCATTGTACCGATATTCTGTTTTACCCTTTCCCTTTTTTTCCTCTCTTCATTTACTACTTCCGATGCCTCTTCTTCTGTTCTAGCCTTCTCTGCCTCTTCCTTAAACCTCCTATTTCTTCTTCTTTTATCTTATCACGCATCTTAGTATATTCCTTCTTCTTCCTTCTATATCCATCTCCACTACTTTGTCCTTTCCTCTATCTTCTTAGTTCCTCTCTCACTTCCTTCTTTTTCTCTTTAAATTCTTCATCCCAACCATTCCCGTTTCATCCCTACTTACTTCTTTCTTGCTTGTTCCCTCTAACATTTTTCTCATTTCCCCTATCATTATTTCCATCTCTTCATTTACATTCCCTTCTCACATTTTTACATCCTTCAGCTTTTCTCTTAATTGCGCTTTCCATTATATTGACCAATTCCCTCTTCCTGTTCTCTTTTCCTGAACTTCCTTTTTCACCGTATCTTCAGGATTTTTATCGCCCTACATCATCAGTATAATGGAAAGTGCTCAGAATCTATATATTCTTCTACCTCTAGTTTCTTGATCTTCTCTGTTACCTCGTCGTACACTATCAATAGCCCCTCTCTATATTTCCGTTTATGATAAACCACCCCATTTCCTCTGAGCACTTTAGCGATTTCTTCCCTTCGCCATTGAGTATCTTGTCTTTGGATTTTCTTCTACACTCTACTCCCCATCTCCTTCCTCCGCTATCTCCTGTTCTTGCATAAAAATCTCCTATTACAAGCCTTATCTCCTCTGAATTTTCTATCATCAGTTTTTTTATGGCCATAGATTTCTCTTGCATATCTCTGTTTACATACACTCCCACTATCTTCCCTCTCTCTCCTATAATCTTGATGTCTTCTACAAAAATTCCATCAATTTTTCCTTCATCACTCTCCTATCCTTCTCTGCTAGATACTCCTTCCTCATTCCCATCACCGTTCCGCCCATTGCTCTGCCTTTCCTATTTCTTCTCTTTGCATTTCCAATCTGCAAATTGTTACCTCTTGGTAACCTTCCCCTTCTTCTTTCCCATCCTTTGGCATCTAGCCATGTTTCCAGCATTACTACCACCTCTCACTGTTCCAAACTTCTTTTAAATTCTCTTTCTTTTCTTTCTAATCCTTCTACATTTAAGCAACCAATTTTCCTTACCCCTCCTTCCTTTCCTTTTACTTTTTGCTTTCTGCTTTTTCTCAATCCCACCTCTCCCCTTCCTTCCTCTTCCAGTCCCTCGACATCGCACTTTTTTCTAATTTATTTGTCTCTTTATCTCAATCCCACCATATATCTTGTATTTTTATCTTCCTATGCGTAAACCACGTTTCCTTTCCGTTAATTTTCTCCTCCTCCGCAATTTTTCCTAACTTATACTGCATATACCTTTATTCCCGTGTCCAATCATCTTCTATTCTCTGTTCCTTGACATATAACTTCCCTTCCTTCATCACTACCTCCCTCTTATCTTCCCTATTATTCATATTTACTAGCGCCATTTTTACCTCATTCCATCATTCCTTCCTATAATCCTTACTTCTTCTACGTATACCTCCGTATTTATCCTATTTAGCTCTTCTTCTACATCTTCCATCAAATCCTCTCCCTTCATTCTTATACCTTTTTTTAACTATAGTTTTTCCCCTTTCCTTTCTCTTATTTCTCAACATTCCTTATTCAATCTTTTTCAACCTTTCCCTACTTACATCCTCGTTGCCTGATTTCTTCCCTCCGAACTTTCAGATCGTGCCTAGCATATCTACGAACCTATTTTCCAACTCCTCTACTTTTTTCTTAGGCTCCCCTTACATTTCTAGTTTTTGCTCTAGGCCCAATATCTTTTCCTCCAAATTTTTCCTAAATTTCTCCCATTTCCCCATCTCTTTCCTTAGTTAAGCCATTTCTCGTCTAATTTCCTACTTTGTTTGATTTCCCCGTTCCACCTGTCTCGTTTCCTGCATTTCCATCACCTCTATCATCATTTTTCGAATTTCTTTTAAGCCAATCCCTTCCATCAGCCCTCTGACCTCATAACCGTTTTCGTTTTTTCCGTATTTGACCTGGACATTTTGGATTATCCACTGTAGCACTCGATTCACCCTGCCTTCAACCGCACTACCTCTGATGCCCAAACCACTCACCGTCTTTTCTTCCTACTGAAACTATACAGGGCCACTTCTCGCGCTACCTCACCCTGCCACCACTTACCCAATCCTGACTCTAACCCGCCCTTATATGCCTCTACCCTGCCCTGCATACCGATCTCCTTACCTTGACCCCACGCCGAATGACACACAACACTTAATCTCAGAAATTGTCGCGATAACCTTTTCAACGTGCAATGAGAGCAGGGAGACACACCTCTGACTGTCCACAAAATAAACTGAAACACACCTTCCCCATTTCCCAAGTCTCGTGGGGGGCGTAAAGGCATCTCTATGACTGGTTAGAAAAATGATGTAGAACACATACCTTTCCCATTCCTCAAGTCTCTTAAGGGATATGAAGGCACCTCTATGACTGGTTATAGAAATAATGTAGGTCATACACCTTCCCCATTCCCCAAGTCTCGTGTGAAACGTGAAGGCACCCCTATGACTGGTTAGAGAAATAATGTAGAACACATACCTTCCTCATTTCCTAAGTCTCGTGAGGGAAATGAAGGCACTTCTATAACTGGTTATAGAAATAATGTAGATCATACATCTTCCCTATTTCCCAAGTCTCGTGTGTGGCGTGAAGGCACCCCTATGACTGGTTAGAGAAGTAATGTAGAACACATACCTTGCCCATTTCCCAAGTCTCGTGAGGGGTATGAAGGCATCTCTATGACTGGTTATAGAAATAATGTAGAACACATAACTTTCCCATAAACCAAGTCTCCTGAGGGGCATGGAGGCACCTCTATGACTGGTTATAGAAATGATGTAGGTCACGCACCTTCCCCATTCCCCAAGTCTCGTGTGTGGCGTGAAGGCACCCCTATGGATGGTTAGAAAAATAATGTAGAACACATACCTTTCCCATTTCTCAAGTCTCGTGAGGGGCATGAGGGTACCTCAATGACTGGTTATAGAAATAATGTAGTTCATACACCTTCCCCATTTCCCAAGTCTCGTGTGTGACGTGAAGGCACCCCTATGCCTGGATAGAGTAATAATGCAGAACACATAACTTTTCCATAAACCAAGTCTCCTGAGGGTCATGAAGGCACCTCTATGACTGGTTATAGAAATGATGTAGGTCACGCACCTTCCCCATTCCCCAAGTCTCGTGTGTGGCGTGAAGGCACCCCTATGGATGGTTAGAAAAATAATGTAGAACACATACCTTTCCCATTTCTCAAGTCTCGTGAGGGGCATGAGGGTGCCTCTATGACTGGTTATACAAATAATGTAGGTCACACACCTTCCGTATTCCCCAAGTCTCGTGTGTGACGTGAAGGCACCCCCATGACTGGTTAGGGGAATAATGTAGAACACATACCTTTTTCATTCCCAAGTCTCGTGAGGGGAATGAAGGCACCTCTATGACTGGTTATAGAAATAATGTAGGTAACACACCTTACCCATTCCCCAAGTCTCGTGTGTGGCGTGAGGGCACCCCTATGACTGGTTAGAGATATAATGTAGAACACATACCTTTCCCATTTCCCAAGTCTCGTGAGGGGGATAAAGGCACCTCTATGACTGGTTATAGAAATGATGTAGGTCACATACCTTCCCGATTCCCTAAGTCTCGTGTGTGGCGTGAAGGAACAGAGAAACAATGTAGAACACATACCTTCCCTATTTCCCAAGTCTCTTGAGAGGCGTGAAGGCATCCCTATGACTGATTATAGAAATAAGGTAGAACACATACCTTCTCCATTTCCCACGTCTCGTGGGGGCGTGAAGGTACCCCTATGACTTGTTATAGAAATATTTTAGGCCACACACCTTTCCCATTTTCTAAGTCTCGTGTGAGGCGTGGAGGCACCTCTTTGACTGGTTATAGAAATAATGTAGGTCGCACAACTTCCCCATTTTCTTCGTAAAATTTGTTCCTCCGATCCATTCTACGCGTTCGTACCCAACCTTCCAAGAATTTTTCAGGCTCATTATTACTGCGATTTCCAATATTTAACGTTTATTCAGCCTTCCCGGAATTTTTCATACAATTTGAGTCGCACCGCTCAAGATTCTGCAATATATCTGTGATTTTTCATATTTGACGTCTATTTAATCGAAAACCATCAGTCGTGAGGTGAAAACATGTTCGACATAAAATATGTATTTTTAAAGGATCTACAATTTTTATTGGAAGCTCTTTTATCAATTTTCACTATCAACTGAGATAACCGTGAAGAACATCATGTTAATGGGGTTTTCATGTTTCTCATCATGAAAATCAAATTTGCGGGTATTTTCACTATCACATTCGTAATCAGCGCGTCAAAATACGTCGGTATACTACACGATAACTGACCCTTTCCACTTTCAGAAAGAAACCAGAAGTCCGTAATCAGTAGTTATCATCTGTGTTGTGGAAACACAGATGTACAAACTCTCCGAAATCTCTCTATTATTCTATTTACAATGTATTTCGTACCGATCATATTTCTAGGGTAGGTCGAGGTGTTCTCCTTGCACTCAATGTTGGTGTTCTGTCTTCTCAGTTGGATTTGACCGAAAAATCTGACCTAAAGCCCATTTAAATTTTTCAACGTTATATCAATCTTGCTTCATATATACCTTCATTGATCTCAACCAATGCGTTTGAATCCTTACTCAAGGCTCTTACATTTGGACGCGGTTTTTGGGGTCATAAATTACCTAATTTCTGGTGAATTAACTACATCTGAATGGAACAAATTATGTGATTCTGTTACACAAGATAGTAAATGAGTATGCTGAGCTCCTTTTTTTTAATTTTTTGAGCTTAGGCAATACAGTGACATATTAAACAAGAATGGTCGACTTTCGGATTTATTCTTTTCCTTTTTAACAGTATCACTACCAAATTTGAATGAACTAATGTTCCTTTAACGCTCTGCTCTGAATATAAATACTTTTTTTCAATCTGGATCGCATTTTGATTCTGCGAATAACATTGTAAAAAAACGCCTGATTTCATGAAAGTAGATATGAGTGGACCCTGTGTTGCTATCAATAATATTGATTGGTCATTCTTAAAAAATGTAGCATCATGAAACTAGGCCTGTAGACTTTCCTATGATACACTTGATATCCTATTCAAAATTTACGTGCATAAATTCAGTAATAGAAGAAATAATCCTAATTACCCACCTTGCTTACCAGGAGATATTATCGACAACATGCGTTCGAAGGATAAGTATGGATAATTTTTTTAATGTAACCAAGGATCCATATTACCAAAAACTCTATAAAAATCTTGAGCAAAAATAGACATAGATTTGAGCCTCTCTTTCGAGCAGTACAACATCACAATAGAAAGTGGAAGTAGAGCCAATCCCACTTCATTTTCGTCATATTCGAATGAACGCGTAATCCAGGAATCATGTTATACAGGGTGGGCCATTTTAATCTATAGTGTATAATATCTCAGATGCTTGTGCAGATACGAAAAAATGTTTCAATC
>WSXT02138291.1:0-10539 GCA_011762715.2 Neuroterus valhalla
GACGATCTCCTGTGGGAGGGGGGAATATAGATATGTAAAAACCCGAAAAGGGTATACATGGAGTAATAAATCTAATCCAATCTAATCTATTAAAATAGGGAAAGTTTCTCAAAAATTCGGATTGGAAACAGAATCTTGGAAACAATGTTTAAAAATATAAGAATAGTAGAACATTGAATATAAAAATTCGAAAATTTCGTTCCAGTTTATCATCACGAAACGTACGAAACGTTATCAACCTTTGTTAAATTTCTTCCACTGACATATACATATACATGAAAAATTGTGTGAATTCATAAATAAATGTGCATGTGGAAAAATCGTGCGTCTGAAGTGAAACTTGAGCAACGACGGAAAAATAATGTAAACTTTACACTTTTGTGCTAAACAATTTTACTTCTTATAAATTGCAAGATTGCCTCACGATTAAACTTTCTCTTTCATTCTCTGATTATTTCACTAACAAGTTTTACTTCCGACTCACATAGTAGTAGCAGGCCAGTTGAAAGTGACAGATCATTTGGAAAAATCCCTTTCTAACAAAAAGAAAAAGAATTTTTAACCAATCAAATTTGACGAAAAAAGAAGAATTTTGGATAATTTAGTTAAATCCTTAATCGGGAAAATGAACATCAAGGAAAAGCATGAATTTACAAGTAAATAATTCCATTTTCAACAAAAAAGATTAATTTTCTACCAATAAGTTATATATTCTGAAAGAAAGACGAATTTTAATAAAAAATATGATTTCTCAACGAGAAAATAAAGAGTGAATCAAATATGTTTATTATCAACAAAAAAAAATTATTATGATAAGAATGTAATAATAGTTTCTAAGTAAATTGTTGAATTTTCAAGTCAAAAAGAGGAATTGCGTACAGATCAGTTGGCTTCGACTAGAATCACTGGAATGATAAATATACAGTAAAAAAAAGGATTTACAACAGAAGAATGTTCCTAATTCAACTAAATATTCGAAGTCACAATCAATAAGAAAATTTTTTGACCGAAAAATGAATTTCCGCTGAAATAAATTAATTATCCAAAAGATTCATGGATTTTAAACCAAATAACTGAATTATTGTTCAAGGAAGAGCAATATCCAACCAGTAAGGGAAAGTCAAGTTTTCGGTTTAAAATTAACCCTAGACCAAAAATGGATAGAATTTTCAATACAGGAGTCAAATTTCTACTTTTAACCAACTAGTTGAATTTTTGACCAAAAAATACGAGTTTTTAGCAAATTAGTTGCATTCTAAACAAATCATAAAATTTTTAACCAAACATTAGAATTTTCAACCAAAAGAGGTGAGTTGCGAACGAGAAATATAAATGCGAATTTACAGCAACAAAAAGGAACTTCGAAGAAAAATTTTGAAAATATCAAAAAAAGAGGAGAAGTCTCTCGAAAATTTGGGTAGAAGAAAAGAATCTTGAAAAGAATGTTCGGAAAGATTAGAATAGAAGAATATTGAACAGGGACATATTCATCAAAACAGTCAAAAATTGTGTGAATTTATAACGAAAATTTGCATGCAGAAAACGCGCTCGTCAGAAGTGAAACTTGAGCAACGACGTAGCATTTGTAAACTTTACACTACTGTTCTGAATGATTTTCCTCATTCCAATTGCACGATTGTCCTACGATTAACCTTTCTCTTTCATTCTCTGATTTTTCAACTTACAAGTTTCACTACCGACTTGCGTAGTAGTAGCAAGCCAGTTGGAAATGAAACTTGTAGGTGAAAGAATAAGAAAAGGAGATAAAAAGGTAAATCGTAGAGCAGCCGTATAACTTAACGGAGTAGAATCATTTGGTACACCTGTGTGAAGTTTGCAACGTTTCAACCGTTGCTGAAATTTCACTTCAGACGCGCGTGGGTTCCAAACGTACTTTTTTTATGCCTCTCTAAAATATAGATGATCCAAAAAACAAGAAATTCTTATATTCTTTTTGTTGTCAGCAATTTTTGAACTAAATAAAAATAATATGGAAAATTGAGATTTGTGCCTACATTAAATAATAAAAGTCCTAGAGATAAAACAAGCCATTTTTTTTATCCTCCTGAATGAAAAATTGAAGGGTCCAGGGATTCACCCATATATGCCGGATTCCAATTAAATTTAGAGCACTGGAAACAGCTTTGCTTGTCGATCGATCAGTCCTCAATGAATTTCATCAGATGCGAGAATAAAATCGTTTTCCGAGATTGACTTTTGCTGTTTTAGTGATTCTAGATTTCAGAATAGCTCCTCGTATATTTACTCAGACTCGCGAAAAAGCTTCTTTGCCCCTAAAAACCGATCAAATAAACCTGATAATTGCTGTAGAAAATGCAATCCCAGAAACGAAGAATTTGTGGAAATTTAAAATGAACTCGAAATTGATATCATAAATGACCATAGGAAAATAGAAAATTCATGGATTCAAGTAAAAAAAATGGAAGCATGGGATAAGTAGTAATAATACATTGATTAAAAAAAAACTTATTGAAGAACATCAAAATTTATGCTTGAAAGAGTATTTTTAAATTTTCCAGTTTATTCTATCTCAATAACAGAATACTTTTGTTAGAAAAAGGTTTTGAAGATAGGCTTTTAAATAATGATCAACAGGCTCGAATTTAGTATGGTGGGTGTATATTCCAAAAATTTTTGATTAACGGTAGCCGATTAAGAGCTCTCTGAACTCTGCAAATAATGTGATTTATCACAATCACACATATACGACCTCAAATGACATTTCATCACTTTCCTCGATTCCATTATGGCTATCGTTTTATGGTAAAGCGGAGAATTTCTCGATAATTATGACCCAGGTATTTAAATAATCTGGACTTTTTTGGACCACAAAATGTGAGCCTTAAGGAAACAGATCGTTTCATTTTGATTTGAGAAGGCGCTAAAGTACAAAAAAAAGCGTTATTCCACTTTTTGGCACAGAAAACAATTTTTTATCGCAAAATTGTTGATTAGAAAGTTGTTTGTCTCAAAAGAACCTACAAAATTCATATGAAAATTTTTCTTTTCAGACTGACCGTTCACGAGTTATAGCGTGACAAACCTGTCACCATAGATTTCCCATTGTTTCCGACGAGGGCGATGTTAGTGTTGGTACATAATAAATCATCACTTCAGACTGAATAAATAACTTTTTTGTAAGTAGGAATTTCAAATAATTACTCATTATGATAAATTGTTCATATGAATTAATATTTATTATTAATAATTTTTTTCAAAACTATGTTGACTTCAGTATTAAACGCGATTTAAGAAAGTTGTTAAAATTTTATATCAAACGAGCAGTACAAAATTGTGCTAATAACTGTTGTTGAGCGTGTAACATGGAAAATACGATTTTTCTGGTACTTCAGCGCCATCTATCAATTGCACTTTTCATCGCAGCATGTCGACCAAATTAGGGAAGTTGTACAAAATATTGCCCCAAACATTTTTTGTTGTTACAAATTTTGCCGAAAACCTACCACTTCCGAGATATATCAAATCCAAAAACTTTTTGAGCTTTCTCAGAAACCCGCGCCTGAACGATCCCGCATTTCTTGAGTTAAGCTTTTTGAATGCTTTTCTAGCGATCTCCGCAAAAAAAAGTTTTATGGTATTTTTTTTTTCAGAAACGGCCTTTTTTTGTATCTTTAGTCAGAAAAAACTATTCTCACAAAGGTGTCTATCTGTATGTCCGTCTGTCAAGAAAGATTTTCACCAAATTGAAAATTTACATTAAAAAAATCTGGAAATTCGCTCTTCACAATTTTTTCATTAGATGCATAGTTTTCGTTTAAATCGTGAAAAATGTTATCAAGAATGGAAAACTTTATTTTTCAGAAAAAACTATGCGAGATACAAAAAAAAAATGTAGGAAACAAAAGTTATTCAACTTAAAAAAAATCTAGAGATATATCATCGAATATTTTTTGATAAGATGTAAAGTTTTCGTTTTAAGTACGATGAAGCATTCAGAGAGATGAAAAAATACCATTTTCCAGCCAAACAATAAGAGACAAGAAAAAATAACAAATAGAAAAATTATTCTCATTAAAGAGATCTAAAAGTTTTATATAAATGATTTTTCAATCAGACGCATTTTTTTGTTTCATTCGGAATAACGATTTTTGAACAATGAAAAATTCAATTGGCTTGCCAAACTATGCGAAATGTAAATATCAGTGGCGAGTATTGTAATGAGAATGTATTCCTTGAGGCCAGTAGACCCAGAAGTGAATTGATTGAAAACTTTTTTTCATCAAAAATCAAAGCGAATTCAAAAATTTGGATAAAAGTAGAGGTTTTCAAAAGTTTTGCAATATTTGCAACTCTGTGTATGCAATAAACTATAAACTGAATCAAGCACGGAAGTAGCGGAACGCGAGGCGAAAAATAAACCGAAGCGCGCAGAGCAAGGTAAATATGTCATCGAACACGCGCCCTATGCACACTCCAGAAAAATAAATATTACATTATCCGAGTATTTGCAAAAGCAGCAAGATGCACTTTTTGGCCTTCTCAAGCATTTGAATGAATAGGAGGTGGAACATAGTTTTAATAATGTAAAATTCAAAGTTATTCTTCTTAAACATATAAAAAAGGGTATAATTCTGCCTTGGAAAATAAGGACTCACGTGATGAAACTTTCCTTGCAAGAATCATAAAAAAAATCACATTTGCGAACTGACCTTAGCAGCGTGGAAAGTTTCACTTCCAACTTGCTTTCCTTCTTGAAGCTTCGTTTTATTTTCGTGGGCCACGCAAGTTGGAAGTAAAAGTTGTAGGTGAAAGAATAAGGAAAAGAAAGGTATTTATACTTTTATATATTTACGTTTTTTCTTAGAAAAGTTCCTTCAGATAAGTCCTTATTTTCCAAAAAAGCAACATACGCTTTTTACCCGCATTTTCGAGAAAGATAACTTTTAATATTTTTTGTATATTCAAAACTTTGTTTTGCCTTTTTTTGATTCAAATATTTATTCATTGCATTCTCTAGTAAACTTTTACAAAAATAATGTGAATACGGAATCTGTAAACACTTGTTTTTAATAGAAAACTTACTTTTACAATTTTCCGAAATTGGAACACTCAGAGAATATAGCTTCCGAATATTGGCAGCTTCTATATTTATATTATTTAAAAAGATTTTAGAAGGAAATTTAATAAATGAAGGTTTGATTAAACATATTGAGATTGGCCTTCCTCTCTCCTTCTCTTTTTCATCTACCTACAAGTTTCACATCCGACTTGCTTGACTTCTAAAACCTCCATTTTATTTTTGCAGACCACACAAGTCGGAAGTGAAACTTGTGATTGAAAGAATCAGAGAAGATAGGGAAGGTCAATCATAGGGCATTCGTGTAAATAAATATCATTAAAAATCATTGAAAATCATTAAAAATCATAAAAAATCATTAAAAATCATTAAAAATCATTAAAAAAACATTAGGCACAGTCGGGTTAAGTTTGCATTGTTCCGTCGTTGTTGAAGTTTCCCTTCAGACGCGCGTGTTTGCCAAAAGCAATTTATTTTCCTAATTTTTGACGCATGTGTATGTAAGAGTAAGTAAGGTTTTCACTTAGATAAAGTTTGATACGTTTGGTGATAATAGATTGTAATAAAATCTGGGAAGTTCGATAAAGATGGCCCTCTTCAATAATAACTCTCAAAATCACTTTCGTATTGTACATTTTATTTCATTAATTTGACTCTTTTTTCAAATTGTTTTCAAGGTTTTTCTGTCTTCCCCGTTATAAAAATAACTTTCGCTTTTTTCATATTTTAGAAATCTTCACCTCGTTTTCCGTTGTTGTTGAACAGTCCACTTTTATATTCCTCATTCCTCGCTTCATTCAAAACTCATCCTATTCGGTTGAAAATTCTACTGTTTGTTCAAAAATTTCATTATTCTGTTGAAAATCGGATTCATTTTCGGCTCGAAGCTCATCTTTCAATAAAAGATCACACTCTTCCGTATTTAGTTCAAAATAGTCTTTTCCAGTTTTCCAAATTTTCAACATAGAAGAAAAATTCTTCAACAAAATTGTTGAATTTTTGGCAAATTTCAACCTAAATGACACATCTCCAAAGAAAATGATGAACTTTCAACAAAGATGGTCCAGTTTAAAATAACAAATTCAATTTTCAATTGTAAAATAACAGTTTTCAACCCAAACGTCCACTTCCAACCGGAAAACTAATTCGCAACAAAACAATGGAATCACCAACCAATCAGTTGGATGCTGAACCTAAAAGGATGAATTTCTAAACAATTGTTCAATATTTCAAACAAAAAGACGGGTTTTCCATCCAGACAAACTAATGTTCTCGAAAACAGTCAAACTTTTGAGAAGAGAGATACTTTTCATCAAAATATTTAAATTCTTGACAAAAAACAAAATTTTCAACGTAAATAATAAATCTTTTTAAAAATATATAAATTTATAGCAAAGGTAATAAACTTTTAAATGAAAAGGTGATTTTTCAATTTGGAAATATCAAGTTTGAATCAAAACGTCAGCTTTCAACCAAAGAAATACTTCACAACACCAAATAATTTAATTATCAACCCAATAGTTGAATTCTGAACCTACCAAGATGAGTATTCAACTAGACTTTCCAACAAAAAATACTTGTTTTCTACATAAAAAAAACTAATGTCCTAGGGAACAGTCAAATTTTGAACATGGAAGAAAAAATTTTCAACAAAATTGTTAAATGTTTGACAAAATAATCAAATTAGAACTTAAATGACAAATCTCCAAAGAAAGTGAGGCATTTTCATAAAAAATAATTACTTTTATCCAGGTAGTATAATTTCTAACCAAACAGTTAAATTTCCATTTCAAAAATATCAATTCTTGATCAAAACGTGAATTTTCGCCCAAAAAAAAAAATTTACAATCAAACAATTCAATAATCAATCGAATAATTGAATTCTGAACACACAAAGATGGATATTCAACCAATCGATCAAATTTTTAGCCAAAAAGACATTTGTTTCATCCACACAGACAAATTTTCGTTAACAGTAAAATTTTTGACAAAAAGAAGTTCCTTTAACAAAATTACTGAATTTTACCAAAGTTGAGAACAGAGATTATCAACTTTTGAACATTTCGAACAAAAAATTGGAATTTTCAATTAAAAATACCAATTATCAAGCGTAAATTACACTTTAAATATAAAAACTGATTTGTCACCAAATTATTGAATCATCCACTGAACTGTTGAATCCTGAACCCACGAAAATGGATTTTCAACCAATTGGTCATATTTTCAATCCAAGAGACGTATTTTCGTTGAATATTCCGCTGTTTTGTAGGAAATACTTCTTTTTGTCTTTAAAATTAAACAATTCAGTTGGAAATAAAGATTTTGTCTATAAAAAATAAACCATCCGGTTAAGAATTTATCCAATTCTCCAGATTAAAGAATTGGGTAAACAACTCATTTTATTGTTGAAGAATTACATTTTTGATCGATATCGTTCTTTTCAGAGCATTAATCTTCTTGGTTGAAAATTAGTTGAAAATTAAAAAAATTTGCTGAACATTCATGTACTTTCTTGATATTCATCTTTCTGGTTAGAGATTCAATTTTTGAAAACTTATCTTTTCTAGTTGAAAATTATCTTTCATTTTGAATTTGTAGTGATTGAATACATGAACCATTGAGAGTTGAAGTATTCTCTTAAAAATGATTTTTTTCTTGTTGAATTTGGCTGGTTACAATTTTATTGTTCCGATAGAAAATAATATTTCAAGATTTCTGAGTATTCTATTTGTGGATGCAATTTTTTTTAGTTGAAATTCTTCTTCGTAGGCCGAAGTTCTGGTACTTTGTTGAAAATTCAACTATTCTATAGAAGTTTTATCCATTATGTTGATAATCAAACTGTTATGTTCAAAATTGAAAATTCATACTTAATAGTAGAAAAGGCATCTTTCTGGATAAAGAATCAACTTTTTTGTTAAAAATATTCCTTTTGAGCTTAAGAATTCACGTATTTTGTTGAGGAGTCATTTATTTTGTTGCAATTGCGTGAATTCTGGTAGAACATTAATCTTCTTGATGGCAGACTCATGTTTTCGGTCGGAAATTGAACAGTTTGGTAAAAAATTGATGTGTTTTGTAGCAGAGAGAAATAGAGAGTAACAAAACATAAGAAATGGCAATACTGCATGTAGAAAGCAACGTCGGTAAATGATTGTGGACTGCTGAGAGTTTACAAGTGTGCGGCGCGTGGACCTAAGAAGGTACACTGCACACACACAATCTGACCTTGGCCTGGCACCGACAATAGCCGAACAAGAGGTTACACACTAAGCGTCGATCCCGCCATCGAAGGCATTATTTGATTAGAATATTTTCACAGCTACAATCTTCGAGCGGAATGAGCCCAGTTGTGTGTTTTCAAGTGTCACGTACTCTGCGATTACTAATGTCAGGTTTTTTTCCCTAATTTCCAGAGAATGCGATTGAAGAATCATCAGGTATGATGAAGTCATCCAATTTTAGAGCAGCGGGAATTTTACTACATCTAGACATCTTAACAAAATTTTCACACACTTTTGATGTTTTTCCTACACTGTGAAGAAAAATTTTGAATCAAGTAAATGCATTTAATTGAATCCTATTTCTGGGGATCAAGAAAATATTAAAATTGATATTTCCTCTGATCAAGAAAATAATTCTTTTGATCCATTTCCAATGGATTGTTACTCCCTATTTCTCTCTGTTTGTAGAAAATTTATTTTTATGGTTGCGAAATCAACTATTTGAAAAAATCCATCCTTATTGATCCAATTAAACAGGTTAAAAATAGATTTTTCCTTTGGTGCAAATTGATTTTCGAAACTGGAAATTTAAAGACTCCATTCTCGATTGAATATTAACTATTGCTAGTTGAAAATTTGACTATCTATTTGAAAACTCATTTTTATGGATTCAAATCAAACTTTCTCGTTGTAAATTCATCTGTTTCATGGATAAATTTATCACGTTGAGAACTGTTTTTTTTCCGTTGAACCAAACTGATTAAAAATTATTTAATTTTCCATTGAGAAGTAATTTTTGAACTGTTTCATGCATTTGTTGAGAAAAATGGCGATATTCGTATCTGTTATGTAAGTATGCGCAAAGTGCAAGATTCCTCTTTGTGGAGGAAGGATGAAAGGATTCTTCGTCTTGCCGGTCTGTTGAGGTACTTTGGCAAAATACGGTAACATCCTGGGCCAAATGGTTGGTTGGTCTAGTTGCTAGCATAAGCGTTCTCGAGCGTGTAACAATGAATTATGATCGTACAGCCACGGATTCCCTACCTCTGTGGTGTTTGGGTCGGAGTTCTAAAGGTTATGGGATTTACTCGTGAACCGTGTAAGTGATAAAGCATCAGATATATGTGCATGTACTGGTTGACCTCAACGACATTAGAGCTATCATATATTTTCCGCAATTTCCTTTCATGTTCTAAGAATCTCAAAAAAATATGTCACGATGAAAGGAAATTTTATCTTTTTTTTGTGCTCCATTCACTATGTAAGGTTTTTTTGCCCTAATTTCACACACAGATGTAAGGAAACATTAATTTATAATTGTGGGCATTTTTTTCGATAACCTATTGATAAGTGTGTTAGTTCTTCTTTATTCATAATTTGGCCCCTAAGGGTTTGCATGACTCCCGTTTCTTCACATACAAAGATTTTCAACAATTTTTTTTTTCTTAGCCTATCTTACTTCCTAATATATACATATATTTATATAAAATTCTTATCATAACGCAACGTGACGTGACGGGGTGACCTAAAGACGATGAGCGACCAAGCGAGTAGCCTCATCTTATTCTACTCAATTCTACTTATTCTTTCTGTACAATTTTATCTACCTTGTTTTTCCATGTGACTTCCATTTCTTTTTTCTTTCGCTTCTCTTCCACCTCAATCTTTTCACAATCATTCTCTCATTGTATCTCATTTGCTCCTATAGCTTCCTCCAATTTCCTCATCCACTCCTCCCCTTGTCCTTCTTCCCCACAATTCTTCCCACGTTCTCTCGCCAGCTTCTTTTATCTTCCATTCCTCTAATGCATCTTTCCCATACATGTCCCCATGTTTCTTCTTTCCATCCACATATTCTGCACTTTCTTTTTTCCTTTTTTCCCCAATACATCCCTTCCTTGACCTTAATCCCTAATCTAAATCTTGCTATTCTTGTCCATCTCTTTTCTCCCTACTCCTTTTCCAAATACTTTGGTAATCCTTCCCTTTTTAATATCTTGTACCATTTATTGTATTTTGATCCCATTATCCTTCCCCATCTTTCTAATGATTGACTTTCCTTCTCTTTATTTTCTAATTCTTCAATGTTTACTCCAATTTCCTCTCCTATATGTCTATTTGTGAGGAAGTGCCTTTTTTCTTCTTCTCATTTCGTTAACTCAATCTCCTTTCCTCTTCTTTCTTCTACCTCATTCAGACATTCTTTTGCTTACTTCCCTCCCTTTCCCCCCCACAGCTCTTCTGCAAATTTCCATG